>JAQIXX010000661.1:0-50932 GCA_034700605.1 Willowsia nigromaculata
CTTCCAACGTGTGGGCAGGTGTGATATCAAAAGGGCCTAGTGATCAGGATCTCGCTCT
Source organism: Willowsia nigromaculata (assembly GCA_034700605.1). Lineage (NCBI taxonomy): Eukaryota > Metazoa > Arthropoda > Collembola > Entomobryomorpha > Entomobryidae > Willowsia > Willowsia nigromaculata. Next base: position 59 of record JAQIXX010000661.1, read on the forward strand.
AAATCGGGGGCGTCAGGACGATATTGGTGTTCAAGATGATCTGGGTAAAATCATACGCGACATTTGTTACACTGTTCCGAACGGAGTTCTTGTATTCTTCCCATCATACACTCTCATGAGGAAACTAGAAGAACGCTGGCGCAGATATCCCTTGGGCAATTCCATCTTTAACCAAATCCAAAAGAAAAAGATGATTTTCTTTGAGGAATCAAAAGATAAAAAAGCTTTCAAAATGAATATGGAGAGATACAAGGAATTTGTAAAAGGGGGTTCAACCTGGGACGGCTGTATTCTCTTTGCTGTATTTAGAGGCAAAATTAGTGAGGGTATCGATTTTGCAGATGAGCAGGCCAGAGCTGTGGTAACTCTTGGAATCCCATATTCAAACGCTGTAGCTGCAGAGATCGTTTCGAAGAAGGCGTACAACAACATGCGAAAGAGCACCATGCGGGAGGGAGAGACTTTCCTATCAGGCTCGGAATGGTATACGACCCAAGCGTTTCGAGCTATGAATCAAGGCTTTGGAAGATGCGTTCGACATTGTGCCGATTGGGGAGCACTAATCCTCATTGATAGCCGGTTGAAATCCAAATATCATGACAGTTATATTTCCGGCTGGGTCAGGAAAAACAAGAAATCGTACGAAAACTTTTCTGATGTGAAATTGAATCTTGCAAAGTTTATTCAAGATATGAAAACGAAAATGAAAGCGCCGCGGGATCATTTACAAATTGCTTATGAAGAGGAAGAGGACCTTAATTCTACTGAAGTAGTTGCGTGGCCTAGCGAGTCGCACGAGGAAATGGACTCTCAAGAGGATGAATTTCTAACCCAAATTGCATCGTTGCATGATAATGTGCTCCATAATATGGTTACACAAAGAGTTCCAACATCATCGACTCCTATTCCTGGAAGGGAAATTACAGAAGTGGGAGAATCCTCACCAGAGTATTCATTTACTGAAGAGGTGGATGAAGTTCTGGGATCTCTACCATCTCCAGTTGCCCCAGTGGTCGAAACGAATTCTTCTCAAGTACTTGAGGAAGTTGACGATGATAGAAGAAGTAACAGCAGCTCAGTTTCTGTTTTTGAAAGAACTCCCCCAGGTTCTGGTGATGAATCAGATAACGACAGTGATAGAGAAATGTTTGACATTGCAGACAGATTACAGAGCTCTGTAGACGAACAATCGTCTCAAAATGAAACCCAACAACAACAAAATGATAGTGATATACTAGATGTCAGTATGCCAAGTGCAAGTGAAGGCGTAAGTGATTTTGATATGTCTCAAATGAGTGATATCTCTTATCATTCCGAGTTGGACAATAGTGTAAGTTAATTATAACTAATGTAACCTTAAAAAGTGCCTTACAGACAGTATATTTCAAAAGTAATGTTTATAGTTGTAAGAATTTTCTAGTCCATCTCGTTGATTAACGAAACGTAAAAACATACCAAATATGTATATCATTTAATCAAAAAATTGTTTTAAAAATGCAATGTGATGCATACTTAATTTAATGTTTCAATTTATCGCAAACTTCCATGTTTTTGTTTAAATGATTATTCAACGCTGAAAAGCAGTCCGGTTTATACTATCTTTAAACTCATTTGTTGACTTTTTACAGCACTTATATTGCTAACGACTGAGTGTACAGTTTAATTTTAAATATTTTAAATAAAGATGCCAAACTCTTTTTTTTTAAATGCAAACTATAGTCTTTCCATCTCATTTTATTGGCTCACTTATCATACAAAGATGAAAAATAACCGACTATGAAAATGAGAAATTCGATAAGTTACTTGTCGATGGAAAAGTGGGAACAATTGAGACTACAGGAACTGGAATTGTAGTTACCACTTGAGTAGGCATAATCTGCAAAATCTCTTGAGAGGTTTCTCCATCAGAAGTGGAAGAACCATTACTTACCTTTAAAGCTTGTTCTAAGACGTTTTCAATCCCTGCCACTGTTTTGACATTAGCTTGGCGATGCCTTTCTCGTTGTTCCTCAACCACGACTAGTAGCTCATCAGCGAATTTCTTTCCATGAAGTTTTTTAATGTGCTGCAGGAGATTGTCTTTCCTGTCAAAAAACAAATCATAAGAATGTTAAAAAAGATTTCACATATATCTAGCTATAAAGCCCGGGCAAAAATAACACAAACCTGCTAAAAGCTCTCCCACAAACATGACATGTATGATCCTTGGCCCCCGAATGAACCAACTCATGAGTAGCAAGATGCTTCCGCAACTTGAACGCTTTCCCACAGTTAGGAACCGTACACACAAAGGGACGAGCAACATCCTCACGATGGGTTCCTTCATGGTCATTGAGATGATGAGCACGCTTAAACGTGAGTCCACAAACACTGAAATATTGAGATTATTTAGCATTAAGATATAGTTATGAATTTCGCCAATTATCCATTATCAAGATATTGATTTATTGAACCAACCTGCAACAAAATGGCCGATCAGTCTTATGTGTAACAAGATGTTGAGCTAGATTCCTCGGGTCACGAAAATCCTTTCCACATTTTTCACAAACGTACGGGCGTTCACCTGTATGCAGTCGCATGTGAAGACGCAGATATTCGTGTCTTGAGAAAGTCTTTTTACATTCGGAACATGTAAGCGCTGGATCACTTTCTCCTTCTCCATCCAATCCTTTTTTGGTCTTCTTTTGCAGATTTTTATTGTGAATTGAGTCCACGTGTCGTTTCAAGTGGTCACGTCTAGAAACAGGAGTAAAGTTGTATTAACATTCAAGGACTAAAATATTGATAAGCATTAATTCGACATAATGGGATTCACAAACCTCACGAAAACTTTGCCACATTGATTGCAAACAATTGGATTTTCCGATGTGTGCACAATCATATGCCTTTCAAGAGAGGACGATTTGAAAAACCGTTTTGGACATTGGGAGCAGCCAAATCGGGGCTCTGCTTCGTCGTGAAATAGAATGTGCCTGTTTAACTGGAATTTCTTTTTGAATCCTTTGCTGCACAAGTGGCATTTGAATGGGGATGAGCTTGAGGCTGAATTATTAGCATTAGTGGACTTTGAATTTTGTTGATTGCTTTCACTTTTGTCTGCGTCAATCTCTGAGGTATTATTTAGACCTTCAAGTAAATTGTCAACATTAGCTGTGGCTGCATGATCATTTTCAAGTTTGACGGCTTTCTCATGCTGTGAACTTTCTCCGGCTTCACTAGCTAGCTCGGTCTTATGAACTTTCTTAAAATGTCGGTTTAGGCCATACGAAGTATTGAAGCATTTACCACATTTTATGCAAAAGTTCAATTTAGCTTTATGAGTTGTTTCATAATGAGATTTTAACTCTTCGTAGCTTGCATAAGACATCTCAGACGCGGGACACTTTGCACAATGAAAACTATTGATTTTTTGTTCTTCTTTGTTGGCGTCATGAACAGAAGCTATGTGACGCAATAGGCTAAGAGCAGTAGGAAAGGTTTTCTCACAAACGGTACATCTACATAGGGCCGATAGTTTCTCATGGGAGACTAAGTGTTTCTCGAACATGTTCTTCAGAGAAAATTCTTTATCACAATATTCACATTTGTACTGCTTCCCCGACTCCTTTTCCGGCTTTAGCAGAATACTGTTCCCTTTTGAGTACTTGTTGGTAATTTGTATGACCTTGCTTGCTTTAATCTTGGATTTACTGGATTCACTCCATTTGGTCGAGATGTCGGAGGGACTCTTCGCATCCGCATTCTGTAGGGTCTTTTGTTTTATTACTGCAATATAAATATTTGTAAAATTAGAGCTTTGCAATTGACTATGAGATTTAAATTAACTTATTTTCTGATTATTTAATAGACCATCATACCTCTGCCTCTTTTGCTTTTCATATCTGGTTTAGTCGTGGCCACGATTTCCACCAAATCCGTTTTTACTTTTCGTGTTCTCGTGGAGGCTCGGATAATTTTTCCATTTTCTGTAATTATAATAAGGATGCAAATAACATTTAACGCTTTCATTTTTTGCCCAAATAATTGAAAGTTTTTAGCCAGTAATTCTTTTACCTGAAAGGATATGCATGCTTCCAGTCATTGCCTCGTCTAAGATACACGGATTCTGAAGCTCTTCCGTCTTGCTTTTGCCGGCGTTCCCTTGAGGCGGTCTTATGGAATTCTGACATCCTTCGGGATCAACTGCTTCCACTTTTACAAGCTCCAAATCGAAAGGATGATTCTCATTACTATCATGCGAGGAGTGAATGTTTTCTGAGATTTCATTGGTTTCAGTCGACACATATTCTCCAGTGACGCCAGTGAACTCTTCATTTGACATAACTGCTGCATCATCATTTCTGAGAGAGGAAGTAGAGACTATGCTTATATTCCTGTTGAAATTTTCACTTTCACCGCAGGTGCCGACGTTCCCTCCTTCATTGATCTGAGTCTGAGATCCTGTTTCTTCTTCAGTGAAAATCTTTTGCATGCATGCATGAAGTTGATCTAGACCTTTAGAAATGTACGACGCTTGATCCGCCAGTATTTTCAATTCTTCAAATGACTGGTAGAATGTGGCCATAACTTTTGCACAATTTTCGCATAATGTGCATTCGTCTTCTCTCTTCCATAATAGGATATCTTGAGTGTCATCTTTATCCAATGGAAATCCATAAATTATAGACATTGCTTCCAGAATAGTAATTGAACAGTCATCATAATTTAGTTCAACCCCAGGAGGAGGGTGAGTATCCACATCCTCCATACATTGCTTTCCTTCGTGGTATCCTCCTCCTCGAAAGATTGAGGAAGCTACACTGTCATCATTTCTTATGGCAGTAGTTGGATTTTTTCCACGAATTACTGTGATCTTATCGCATTCACTGATAAGCTCCCGACTACAATTGCCACATCGTGAAAGATATCCTTCGTCTTCAACATTCTTGGGCGCACACGGCCCTTCTACATTACTGGCCATTTTACTGTTGCACACTTTGTTGTCCACTTTCCATGCAATGATAGTACACCTTGAAAGCAATACACTTAAAAAATTACGTATCTCCTCCGGGCTACGGCCTGAATTGATGCCGGAACAAGCGTAAAAATACAATGTATGTCCTGACACAAGGAACTACTTGAAGTGGAATGAGGACATGTATCTAACTTTTATTTCGAAATAATTAAAATTTACATGGGCGTATTTTAAAGTATTTAAAGACGGTTTTTATGAAACTGAATGAATGTCTACCAAGAAATATTTGTCAGACAGATGGTTTGTAACTTCACCGTGTATTCTGCAGCTACGACCCTAGTCTATCTACATTACATGTGAGTGCTATGCAAGTCTTTCTGTTTGTTCAGTTCAGTAAAAGTTTCTATGCATTGCACGTATATTCCATACATGCCTACATACCTACATGCATACATGCGACTTTCTAGTTGACGATGAGGATGATGCAGTCAGGCTGCAAAAATGCTTTTCGCTGCAACATGCATGCCAAATAAATGAAAATCTTTAAATCTGAAACTTAAGCAGTAAGCATGCATGTACATTTACAAAACTATCACTAAATATTATGTAACGTATGCAATCTCGGTTAAGAAAATATGCTAGTGTGATAGTTTGTAAAAAAAATGAATCAGAGGATGTGAACTAGCTTTGGAAAATCATTATACAACTGGTTATGATTGTACTGACGATATAGATAGTGAACTTAATCCCATTTTAATTGTTTGAAACACAAAAAGAGAATTCATTTTTAAAGTGTCATTCCTATTCGCGAGAGAGAAGCCCAATCATTCAATAATTATTCATTTCATTATTTTCGCTACTTGGAATTCGGGGTAATAAACATTAGTGCACATTCTTAAATGCTGTAACGAAATGAAGCTGCATTTGCGCATTGAATTTTTGGATTAAAGTAAATTGCCGATCTTTCTTTCAATTTTAGGTTTTTGTCTTTAGGTTCCTTTCAAAAAAGGATGGATTCAAAAATAAAACCAAACAAGGAGGAGGATAAGGAGCGCTACGAAACTTTTAAGAAGTTAGGGAAGAACGTTGAGGCGATGGATAAGCACCAGGATTTGGGAATGACGTCCACTGGAAGACCTGCTATTTACCATCCCCAAATTAACCAACTCTCGCGTCGTAATGGCGCTCCACGCTACAAAGGTCGGACTTTACAGCAGATGCCTTTTTTGCCAAAAAATTATGTTCAGGAACTTGTGATGTTCAAGACACGAAAAGAGAAGGAGCAGGAAGAACAAGGACGGACGGACGAACTAAGAGAGTTCAAGTTTTAGCGATAAAAATCAATAGTGTATCAATTCAGGTATCATTGTGGTGCTATTTCTTTATAAAATTACATCGGCTATTTTACTTTTACTCATGTTAACTTGTTCAAATATACATAAAACTATATTTTTAAAATTATAAGATATGGATAGTTAAAATGCATTGTGTCTGTGAAAATTACAGCAGTTATAATTAAATGTCTGACAATGCCCCAAGTATCATTATTTTCAAGACATCATGACATTTCATTTTCATCATTGTTCTGGCAGGCTGGCAGCTAGTTATTGCGCGATTCTTTGGTGAATAGCATATACCCGAGTTTAGATCAGTCTAGAATCCCCCCATATTCCTGAAAACCGAAAAATTTCATTAAATTAGGTAATTGTCATATTATGTGCCATCAGGATTGCATGGCATGAAATCATGGTACCCGAATTTACCTTTGTACGTTGATCACGTTCAATAGTACTATCCAAGAAATTTATCCATTCTGATTTATGTCCTCCAAATAGCTTGATAGCTTCTCTGGATGTTTTGGGGATGGAGGGTTGAATTAGCCGAAGGACAAGGTTGAAGGTATCTGGAGCTGTTTGGATAAAGTTCATTCAATTAAAAAATTGCACTTGTTGGAAACATTATAAATCATGCATATTAATATGGGTTAGCCAACGGTCTTACAGTTAATAGCGATAATAGCATTGGCAGTGCCTGGGAAATGAGATTCATATGAGCGGAGGAAATTGACCCAAAGATTGGTGCCTGAAATTGTGGTTACATAAAAGCAATTTTAGACAATTTGATCAAGATCTTTATGATTAACTGGTTACAAGCAATCATAGTTTACATTGAGCGCAAGCGTGCTGAATAACATTGAATCCTTCCACATTGGTCAATAAGGTCCAACGGGTAACATTTGTTGCCTCTTTGTTACGGATGTCCACAACCTTTAACGATATTTCATCCAATAATTTGTCCATGTAGCGCTGCAAGCGAGGCAATTTATGTTCCATGACGGCTTTGCGAATATTCCAGTGTCGGATGGACACGGTGCCAACTGGATAGCAAAGAAATCACAATATTTCACACATCCTGTTGGTACAAGATGATACTTGAGAGTAGTTGTACAAGTCTTTGAAGATTACCTGGACGCCCTTCCTTATCATGCCCGGCAATAGAATACGGATAATGTTGAACCTGTTTGAACAATGAATAGTCAATTAATCAAAATCACGCCCAGCAAATCAAATAAAAAAATAAAAATTACCATATCGCTCCAATCCTCCTGGTGGATGGTGTCCATTTTGTTTTCCCTTCTCCAGCGCAGATTCTAAAATTATAATCATTAGGAGAGTAAAAACTAGGATAGCTATGCAATCGATATACTTTCAATTTATAAATCTAACCTCTTCTAGGGCTCTTGTAGCTTCCTGGAGATCAAATTCTTTAACTGCAACGAAAATACACTCAGGTTTTGTACTAAGCACTCTTCAGAATAATGAGCATGAAACTAAATTATCCTAATTGTAAAACATGCTTACCACGTAACCAGCGCAGAAGGTACAGGTCTTCTTTCATATAATCCATGTACAGTTGTGGGGTCATTCTTTCTCTGAACTAAAAAATCCACATAACAGTTACATAAAAATGCAATCTTTCACCCGAAAAGGTTGGTTATCCAACATTGAAAACTTTTCAACTTGACAATTTACCATCTCCAATATTTTCTTTTGTTCTGGATTGGTCGACAAATCTTCAATAGCTGTGACTGCTGAAGCCCCCTCGAAAAGGGAGCACACAAAAACTGCCGAAATCAGGATAACCACTGGGATACCAAAGGACCTCCCCATTGTGAAATATTTTCAATCTTATCAGTCTATCAAAGCAAGCCAAAGTTTTATTTTATGGAAAATGAGTTTCCAGAAAATAAGGAACTTTGCCAAAAGAAGATCAGTGCATTCTCCATCAACGCCAAAAATGCTGTGTGCTTGGAATGATGCGTTAACTTCAACGAAGGCTCATCTCTTGGTTTCGGCTGCTAAAAATTAACATTTTATAACAGCAACACAAAAATACTTATTTGTGAGTCATTTTAGGCATAATCTCCAGTCAAACAAGTAAGCAACAGTCAATAAATAAACAACAAAGAATGGTGAATACGTTTATGAGAAAAAATATTCATGGTCAACATCAATCCTGAAAGAGTTCTGCAAAAAGCTAATTTTCCGTTTTCGTGGCAGGAATTCATGGACAAGCCTGCCAATGAAAAACTCATTATTTGTATTAAAATTATTAATGAATCTGGATATGTACTCTATGAAAAATCATAAGTGAGGAAATTACGCGAATTACATTGTTGCATGCTGCATCTCTTTATTTAGCATTTTCTCATTTACAGAATATTAGTCTTCTTGAGGTTATAAGGTGAGATATAACTTTGCATTCTTGTAATGTTCATCAACGCATGAAGGGCAACAACAATAACATGTATTCCTTAAAGTTTGCCAACGTGAGCACGGTAGCATCTTCTAACGCCACTAAAAACGATGAAAATAGTAAAAAGGCATCTGTAACTGATTGTTAAGATTGCATGCTCAGTTGTCCATCTAGTTTTGCTAGAATTATGTGCGTTAAGTTAACAAACAATGAAATAATCGTAAAACTGAGTACACCCATCATGATGTTTAAGTAATTTGGAACTGCAAAATTTAGGTTGATTCTCTCACAAAGTTTACTTGATTTAAAAAAGTTAAATACTGTGATTCCTGGGTATGGTTTTTATTGAATGATTGTACTGGTTTTTTTGCTCTGGGTACACAGAAGGGAAGATAAAGATGTTATTTATAAGCTATGTTAGGTGAACCAACAAAGAGCGAAAATTTCCGTTATAAACCATAAAACACTCCGTACATCGGAGGTACATAATTTAAGTCTGCGTTACAGCGTGAGAGTCAAAAAGTGTAACCAGATTCAGTAGATTAGGCGTCTATTTGCATAAATAATAAATCATAAATATGGGAATGGTTCACAGGCATAATTATTAAGTTAAATGTTTACAAGCCAATTTGTATTAGGGAGAATCTAAACCCCCTTGGCCCTTGTATTAAAAAAAGGAACTTTTGTTGTTGACCTCAGTAAATTTTGGCTACTCGAATTATAATTGTGCAGAACTTTTAATAATTGATGTGTAAATTAATTATTGTGTATGTACACATTTACATGCTTGAGTAAAACTTTTTAATGCAATTTTTATTGTCACCCTGAAAATTCAAGTTCATTAGTAAAATTTGCGAATAATGTGTAGAGTGTACATTCGAATGTGCCAGCAAGCAAACAGTAAGCATGATGAAAAGGCAAGGAACTAAAAATAAAGTTGCGTATTTCCACTTTATATCATTAAATAAACTTTTTGGCAACTAAATCATTATGACGAAGATTCATTGATGAACTTTCGTATGTGTAGATTAATTAGCTGGATAAGAATCATTCATAGTCACGTTTTGAATGCTTTCAAAGCATTTGGATATCTTCCAAAATTTCGCAAAATGTTCCAAAATGTTTTTGATGTAGATGTACAAAAAAGTTTACAGAGAACCTGGAAAGATCAAATCATAAACATGGACTTATTCCAGGACACAGTTTAGTCACCCAAATTACATGCCTAGCCTATGGTTAGTTTTCCTTTTTGAAGTAATGAATGATGACTGCGTATTTTTGATGTTGAGATTAGATGCTATTATTGCTGCTGCTAGCTTCATGGTACATGGTCATGGTTGAAGTCTTATGTATGCAGAGATTTTTAATTGGAACAGAGGAATTCATTTAAAGATAGGTCAGAAGAGATGAGACAGACGACTAATTTACCTTGACTTTGACTAATGCCACGACCAGAGGTAAAAGCTTTGTAAACCAAAGTCAAGTGCAATGCGTCGATGAGACTAGTGACTAGACTTAAGACTGTGGCTGTAACTGTAGTAAGTAATAAGACATTTGGAGTCTTCAATGTCATTGCCATTATATACCTATTCAATTAAATCGCATTGTTGCGCTAGATAGTGTAGTAATGTAATTTAGTTTTTTTCACAATAATGTAGGAAGCATTTTTTAATACTTAAAGTGATATAACTGATTATTTTTTTACCAGTAAAGCAATATTGCAAATAAAAAACAATTTTTTGTATTACATTCCACAAAAACATGGAAGTAAAATGTACAGCAACCTTTCATCAAGATTAGCTATTCGGGCGTGACTTACTAAAAATGTTTGTTTGTGAAGCATGTAAATCTGGTATTACGGACTAGGTGCGTGATTTCTCACCTGTGGTCATCAAAATAATGATATGTATTAGAATCTAAAATAAGATTTGGGATGCAGGTGATGAAACTCCAATTTTCCTTCTACCCACACTTCACTTCCCAACAGTTGTGTTTCAATTCAATCAACTGTTTTTTTTTTAAATTTTACTTTGCTCTTTGTTGAATCCGTTGTAGCATAAAAGATCAACATCAACATGTAGGCATGATTAATCATTAATTTCTACTTCTGGCTAGTTTGACTCATGCATAAAGAAATATTATGTATGTTATATCTGATCAAACGCACGTCAGTTCGATGGAAGATGCATCCAAATATCTTGGAACATGGCAAAAAATAGTTAATTGCAAGCTTACATTCCTCTATCAATTCCCTAATGGGTTACATTGTTACATAACATGCGAGCATAAATTATTTCAAATAGCGAAACTAAGAATTTTTCCAATTTAGCTTGATTGTGATTCAAAAGTCTGAAATCATTGGTACAGATTAATTGATATAAAGTTTTGAGATAAGTGTTTTGTCAATGATTTGATTTTTAAATTTACATTGACAATGACATAGTTTGTCGATAATAATGTGAAACTATTAAACAAATAATCTGAATCACATCCGCTATTGTATATTTTATAGAATGATTATTTTTTGCATGATGAATGTCAAACAGTATAAGCTGCAAATGAAGTAGCATTCCTAGTTGCACCATTAAGTGACCTCATATCAAGTGCAGTTCTGACTAAGGCCTTGTGATCTCAATTTTCCTGCTGGAAATCATGCTAAATTCTCAATAGTTGTAAAGCTTAGCGCATCGTGGGTAATTGGGTAATTTGATGTGTTTTTCTAATTGATAAATTGCCGAACTATTACAATACCACATGCGAATGTACATGTTTCTATTGTCTATTGTAACTTACTATTAGTTCGTTGATTTCATATAGTTGGGACAATTTGTAAATAGCAAGTTGTTTTTCTAGATTTTCAGTTAATTCTTGATGCATGCATATTAATTGATTACTATTCATTTTGCATTGTTATGATCAATCATTACGCATTTGTCTGACAACAGACAACAATGAATAAAACCCGCAAGAACCCCGTTTACGAATCAAAAGTTTGTTGAAAGTGACAATTCGTATAATTGTGATAATTCTGGAACCAATAAAATCATCAAAATCACTGGTGAACGGTGATTCATGTTTCGTTTGCTGTAATTTTGGCTTCTTAGCTATTTCACGCTTATGCATTATACACAATAGTTGGAAACTAGAGATGAACTTGCATAAAACACAAATTATTCATTGGTAATTTTCAATTTGTGACCACCAGTTCAGGGTTAATACATCACTGCCAAAATCCAGTGCATTGCAATTTTGGTACGTAAAAAATTAGCAATGACATTATTAATCCTAATCATTTGATGCATTATGAGTTTAATTTCCCTGACTTGCATATTATGAATGGAAAAACGTTCCATAGCAGTTTTATGTATAAGATGTGTATCCAATAAAATGGTTTGCACAACACGTGAAGTCACCGGACCTTCACCGTACGTACAGGTAATTAGGTAAATTAAAATAGATAATATTTTATGATTTGCTGTACTTTCCAAAAGTTTTCAAATTTGTTCATGTACTGCTATCTGTAAAGTCAAAAAGGTGCATTTCATGAAAGAATTGTTGGATCGTAAGTGTGAACGCAACTTTTGTTGTTCAATTTGCAAACTTTCCAAACGTCTAGATAAATTTTCTTTTGAAATCTTGCTTTTATTTAAAAATGCATAAAGCACTGAAGCTACTATTACTTTTCTCATCGAATCTTCTGGTTCAAGCTAAACCTCAAGGTAAAAACTGAATCATATTCTCACATTTCCCCAAATTTCAAGATTTGCAATGAAAATTTTTAATACTGATATTTTTCGTTTCAAAATGAAACGTAAAATTTTCACATTAAAAATCGTAGGAGGAGGAATCATAATAATAGAACCAACAGTTGCAACGCCTGCACCTGCCACATCTACAACCACCACTAACAGTATTGTTATCATTAATCCAGGTACAACAAATCCGTGTCAGTGTACAGCACCTGCCAACTGTGCAGATGGCTCGGGAAACATTAACCCGAGGATTGTGAACAATGTAAATGCAGAATTTACTCACTTTTGAAAGCATGATCATGAAAGCTTACATAACACCAAAAAAGTCATAATTTAAATTATTTATTTTTCATGTAGCCAACACCGATATGCCCCACTGGCCAGATATACTGCTGCAATTTGATAGCTCCCAATCCAACTACAACTGTAGCGCCCGCAACTACAACCCTGTCTCCAGCAACTTGTGGAATTCAACCTGCTATTTCCACAACTTTTTTACCAACAGCAGGACAAGTACCTACATAATATTTTGAAGCATAAAATGAAATTATGACCTTCCTTGCCTTGAAGTGATCTTTGAAACTTCCAATCTTTGCGTTTATACAGGCTTCATTTGCAGAATATCCATGGACAGCCCTCATTTACCGTGTCTCAGACAATGCGCTAATTGGCACAGGTGTGCTTCTTGATGCCAATACGGTTTTAACGGCTGCTCATAAAGTGTCACCCGGAACGTATGCGTACATTTAATAAAGTAAAAGTATTCCAAAAAAACAAGACATAGGACTTACATCTATTTATTTAAATGTACATTTTTCCATCCAGACAAGCCATGAGAGTACGATTGGGAGAATACATTTTGAATGCTGTTACAGAACCTAATGCATTTGTGGAAATAGCTGTTTCTGCAGCAAGAATTCATGCAAGTTTTAATTCTGTTAATTTAGTCAATGATATTGCAATCTTAAAATTGGCAACTGCTGTCAACTTTGCATCAACCCCACATATCAGACCAATATGTCTACCTGCTGCTGGTGCAGTGTATACTGGTCAAAGGTAAAAAAATATAATGTCCCTAGATAAATCGCATAAAATCATGAGTGGTTTTTAAAAAGTAAGGTGATTAATTAATCGTTAAAATCAAGATGCTGGGTCGCCGGTTTTGGTGCGAATTCCTTTGCCAGTAACCAATATCAAACAGTGATGCGAGAAGTAGAAGTGCCGATTTTAGACGGTCCAACATGTCAAGCGAGATATGCAGCGACAAGGCTTGGTGCAGCGTTTGTGTTCAATCAACAAAGTTTTATATGCGCCGGGGGAGAAGTTGGAAGGGACGCTTGTACTGGAGATGGAGGGGCTGGACTCGTGTGCCTTGCAGGTAATCGATGGTCTTTAGCTGGAATAGTTTCATGGGGACTAGAATGCGGACTAACAAACGTTCCAGGTAAACTTACAATAAACATTTTTCAAATTTTTATTTCAATAAACCAATTGAATTACATTCCTAATTCATATGTAAGGATACTTGCTATAATGTTCATTATCTAATTATTAACTGAGATCTCATAACTTACAGTTATTTTTTTTAAACTATTTCTACTAGGAGCATACGTCAACATACCTAATTTTCTCACCTGGATTGCTGCGAATCGCAATTAGAATAATAAATTACATTTGTAAATTATTAAAATTCATTAAAATTTAAGACTAAAACTAACACTCAATTCAGTACTGAATTCTCATAACAGCTACAGAAAATTACTCATCACTCAAATCATTGTACTTTGTAATATGAAACATACAAAAATAAGTACTAACTGCCCGTACCAGAAAAATACTACGACACTTCTACTAAATACTGTGGACCTACCCAAATTACAATTTTAAAATTGGTTCAATCCCTTTCATCCCCGCTACTATCACTCTCTGGCAAATATTTATTAAGTTCCATGCACAATGCAATCTTATGCTCTAGTTTAGCAATTTGACGCTCCAACCGATTTTGGTTTCGAAGATGTTCCCACTCCTCATCTCCTTCCATTGTCTCGAGTGGTGTGGCAAGCAGGAGGTCATACTCTTTTTCCATTTCCGCCAATTTAGTGTGATGGTCTTGTATACCCTTGTTTTTGATAAGTGCATCATCAATGTCATGAGCTGCCTCCTTGGGAGTGGGAGTAATGACGCCATTGCAAATCGCGCTGGATGAAGGTTGATTGGTGATTGCTTTGCTAGTGCTGGGTACAGGTTCAACATCCTCACGACGTGCTTCTTTCTTCTGGATTTCTATAATCTTTATCATCAGTCCGAAATACTTGTGACCTCCATTTTTGAAGCAGAACTTCTCGTCCAACTCCCCGTTAACGAGATCTACATAGTAGTTCCGACCATCTTCTTTAGTTTTCAGCGTATCAAACATGTTCTTTATGTCAGGAACCACATCAAGTTGAATCTCTTTCTACAACAGACAAATAATTAAAAAAATTTGTGCAAAAACATATTAATTTTGAATATAAATGAAGATGCATAATAATGATGAATGACATGTACCTCAAATTCAACTCCTACCTTTGCAGCGTCATCAAAACTTGATTCATTAACTGCTGGAGAACTAATGAGGATGTTTGCCACTAATTGCGGCTTCTCATTTGATGCATTCGCATGTACAAACCATAATCGAGTTTGGCCATTCTCCAAATCCTCTCCCATCAAAAGGCACATCTTGTCTCTGGCATCGGTCCATACAATCCCTCGGATTAAGGGCACAACTGGTGATTGAAAAGATACAAATAATGTGAAACACTACAATTAAGTCAGGGGTACAAAAAACTAATCACCAAAATCTTACCAGTATCACATCCATTCATCTTTAGAAATTCATTTCTGTCATATTTGACAGCGAAGCGCGCTTCTGGACAAGCTCGAACTGGAAGTTTGTGCTCCTTAATTAAATGTTCTAAATTCATTTCCAAGCTTTGAAACACAGTTGTGCAGCCTCTAAAGTTGTACTGGCAATACTTGAAGAGCCTATAAAAAAATAGGAATAATAAAACTCAGAATTTAGGAAAAATTAAATTGAAAATTGGAATGACAGTTCATTAGCGTAGCTCTAGGAAAATGTTATTACCGATAAGCGCAGTCCTCAACCTCGTGATTTTTAATTTCTTGTCCTGGTAGGATTACGTCACATCCAAATGGTTTCAAACCACAAGAATATCGCGTAACCTCCATAAAATACTTGTAGTACGGAGTGTTTCGTATGGAGTCATCAATTTCAAATAATTTTTCCCCACAAGCCACCGCATCTCCAGTTGTTTCATCTCTTACTTCGGTCTCGCAAGTGGTCATTCCATTTTCGAGGCAAGATCCACACGTAATGTGCCCCTCAGTGCATGAAATTTCCGGTGGTCCACTGTCCCTCCCACAAACACCACACGTCATGTCAAAATTGATCTCTCCCACTTCGGGGTAACCGTTCAACCTGTAATTTAAACACAAAAATGTCACAATTAAAACTGAATATTGCAATTTAGAATGGGGAAATTCACAACTTAATAGATCCAAATCTAACTTACAACTTCAAATCCATCTTCATATGAAATTCATTTGGATTCTGACAATTACGATTTTCATTCAACTCCATTATGACCTAAGTGCACTGAGACGTTTTCTCGAAAAAATTGCTTTGTCACGACTGTACTGGAACTCAAGTAGTGATAACTTAAAAAAAAAATTGCTGACAAGCTACTGACTGACTGATTGCTGATCGACTGTTAGCCAAGTAATAACTAATGAAAAAGACTGCTGCCCTATTTATACTTCTTTTCCTTTCAGTGAAAGTTGCTTCAAAAATTACATTGATTCGAAAAATGGACTGAGGACAAAAGAATGACAGTTTAGCTTATCTCTAGTAAATTTCATGAAGCGATAAGAAAATATTAAACAAGTGACATGAGCAAGAAAACTACTTCTTTCACCAGGGGATGTGCTAATCACAATATTTCTTGAAGAAAATTATACAAAACTACGCGATTCTTAATTAATATTGAACTTTGATCATATAAATTTAGCAACTGATTGATTCTACTCTAAATATTAGACAAATTACATATATTCAAAAGCACAGCAACAGAGGTTTATTGAGAAAACCCAATAATGTAGTTTTGTGCATGTGTGCGCAACCATGTATGCAAGTGTGAATTGTGGTTGGTAGTTGGTGATTTGGTGGAGTAGATATGTACGTATGCATGCATGTATGATGTATTTATGCAAATCAAAATCAAACGTAACGTAGTGTATGTAGAGAATACGCATTTTGTTGAGTCCTGCTTTGGTCGATTCGTTTCAATGCAAATTTGCTGAGGCGATGGTGGACTTTATGATGTTTAGATGCAGTTACATAATTTCTTTTTGGCTAGTTTAAGTTAACAATGAATGAAATTTCTCTGGTCGGCGAGTTTATTAATTTTAATGAAATAAATTTCGATTTTAATCGCTTGTAATACTGAATATGGTAAATGACTTGTTTATTATCAAAATAAAATTACAAAAGATCAGCATATGAGCACTTTCTTCTCTTATAATAAATTAAGTACGATTTGTAAAACATTCTGAAAACTGCTAAATCACTAAAACTAACTTAAAACGTTTCATTCATAAAAAATCTAAAGCTATATAGAGGTAATTATAGTACGCATTAATTAAACCTAACTATGCATTATTAAAATTGTCATGTGATAACAACATGGAATGTTCTGACGGAGGCTGCAAAAATTCATTATCGTCCTCTGTTGGACTGTTGTTATTGTTGTTATTATTGTGATTTGTTGAGTTCATATTATCATCACTTTGAATAATTTCATTTGAAATAATGTCAGGAAGATTATTGGCAACTCCGATAGTGGAGGAAGATACTGTATTTGAATCGATTGGAGGACCATATTTATTCAGGTACGCCTGAAAGAATTCGAAAAATTGAAAGATTGAGAGTTAGCATCTGAGAAAGAAAGCAATCAAGTATTGATTTAAATAATGGATCTTAAGTCCTAAGGGACATGACGTTTGACTTACTTTGTGAGCAGTTTTTCTGAACTGTTCATGAGAAGCCCTGCCAGTGTGCTTACTCATTGAGAAAAGTATTCCATAAGAGTCCTGCAACAAAATGTGTGGGTGGTCGTACTCCTATAAAAAGTTACAAGGCAATCATGAGCGTCTTTATGCAAGTGGGGCAATGCGATAAACATTCATAATCTCGACATTAATACCTTCAAATGACCATTATCCATTACTAATATTCTATCACAGTCCATTACACTATGGAGTCTATGAGCTATCATGAGTATTGTACAGTCTGAGAACTTTTGGCGTATTGTTGATTGAATAAAGTCATCCGTCCTGTTAAAAGTTTTTTGAGTAAATTAATTTCGTTTAGATTTATCAACAATAAGAAAAAATGGATGGAAAGTTATATATTTTTATTACTGTGGATCGACGTTAGCAGTGGCTTCATCCATTACGATGACTTTGTTGCGCTTTAAAATTGCACGTGCTAGACAAACTAATTGACGCTGGCCAATTGAGAAATTGGTGCCTCCCCCAATAACCTCCCAGTCCAAGGCTGGAACGATTTCCTTTAATTTCACCTAATATTTATGCAACAAAGAAACAATCAATTATTAGTCAATTAAAATGCATAATATTTCATGATCACAAAGTTTTCACAAAGTGTGCCAACCTCTTCAAGAACCTCCCACAATTCGTTATCCTCGAATTGATTGAATGGATCCAAGTTGTATCTCACCGTGTTCGAAAACAACATTGGATCTTGGGGAATAATTGAAATATTCTTTCTCAAATCGTGTAATCCCACGTCATTAATTTTCACCCCATCTATGTAAATCTCCCCCATTGGCTCAGTCAGTCTAAATAGAGCCGATAAAATTGAACTCTTCCCGGCACCTTAAGGAGTTTATATGTTCAAATATGAATTAAAATGTAATCTGTAAAGACTGAACGAAAATATCAATAAAATAATCAATCAATCAATCAACCTGTTCTTCCCACGATCCCAACTTTCTCTCTGGCTTGAATCTCAAAACTCAAATTGTCCAAAACTAGTTTATTGTCATAAGCCAAAGAAACATTTGAAAATACAATGTTTCCATTAGACGGCCACCCTTTTGGTGGCTTCGATTCAGGATCGGATTCCAGTGGAGCTTCAGGCTTCACTTTTGTGTATTCGATTGTTCTTTCAACGGAAGTCATAAGATTTTCAGTCTCTGCACTTTGGCGCATTCCCCACTGCAATGAGTACAATTATTTATCATGTTATGCACGCAATGATGAAATCAATTAAAGTCATTTATGAGATTGGCATTTGGCCTACAAACCTGAAAGGTTCCAGTTAGGGTTAAAACTGAAGATATAGCTAGACCAACTCCACTCATTTTTGCTGTGAAAGTTTTTAAAAAATTATTTTTTCATCATTCTGCACAAAGTTCATAATCACACAAACATGCATACTTGGAATGTTTTCCTCAATGTGCCCCTTACAAACTCCAAACAAAAGGAAACTAAAGGTGACACAGGCAAGGTAGAGAATGGAAATCATTTCTAGCCAAATCCCAAACCAACGGTTTGATGAAATAAAGAGGAACCAGGCGGATGAATGAATATCTTGAAGATAATCAAACTGTTGAATTAAAACGTTTTGCCGCTTTGAACATCGGATTGTAGTGAGTCCTTGAACTGAAGCGGTTAGATGAGTAAATAGTGGGCTTTTTGCTGCAAAAATATTTTAAAATAGCATAACTATCATATACTCTTTGGACCAAACGTTTTAGCATCTTAAATTTCAAAGTAGCTTACTTATTGCTTCTACTCGTTTCACATCTCGAGCAGTTTTTATGTAAAATCCTCTGAGATACCATAAACTGATTATGAAGAGTAAACTTGGCATAATCACGTAAATATTGGACATGACTACAATTATAATGACACCAATCATCACAAGGAAGATTTCAATTACGTCAATGAAGGCAGCCGGTAAGTTTTCATCCATTGAACTCAAGTCTTTTGTGAATCTATTCATTATTCGTCCTACAAAAGTAAAAAGATATGTTGTTACATAAAGTTGATGGGCATTGGAGATTTGTGCACATTTTAATGAAATAAGCACATTGTTGTGCAATACCTGAAGGATTTTCGTCAAAAAACTTTATTGGTGCTCGTATCAAACTTGAAAACATTTTGTCGTGAATATTAATACTGATGCGCATACAGTAGCGGAAGAAGTATATCGCCTTCAAGTTTGTGGATAACGCCACAGAGATCACAAATATTGTATAAATTCCAATATAAAATTGTTTGCTGTGGTAAGAATTATTTCCAAAGAACATTGCAAATATATTCGTAGAGGTTGTTCTCGATGATTTCTCTTCAAACGTTTGATTCTTTACTCCGGTATATGCAAAAGCTCGTGGGCTTCGTTCCTCCGATTTATTCTCAAAACCGGACACGCTGTTCCAAGCAATATTATCAGTATTATCGCCAGATATTGGTTTCAGTGATGTAGCAAAGGCTTCCTCACAATTTGTCCTGTGCCAATCAATACGAAAAATACAAAGTTGATTATAAAATAATAAGTAGAGCATATCCTGACTCTTGATTTAAAAAGTTTCGCAAATCCTTACCAATATTGAAGCCACCAGTCTGTTGAGCTATACAGTATTTGTGAGAGTACAAATCCAAAAAGGACAGCAAACATAGAAATGTAAGAATTGCCGAGTCGAAAATACTTCCAGTACGTTCTCCAGCTCACTGCACCGGAAGTCATTTTCTCGACATTGGAAGCTCGAGTCTCTTCATCCTTCTTTACCTCTTTTTCAGTCTAGCTCAGATGAAAATATACAACTTTGTAAGATCTAATCAAAACCTCATTATGCTCAAGGTTAACTCATATATAGATTGCATTTTTACCTCTTCCAATTTCGTCAAACTTTGTCTCCTGAAAGAAACGCTTTCTTCGGTTTCACTTGTGATAATATTGACAAAATCAGTGCCCCGGTCTAGCAACTCAGTGAACGTCCCTTGTTCAATAAGTCGCCCATCTTTGAACACTAAAATGCAATCGGCTTGAGGCAGATATTGAAGCTGGTGCGTCACCAGGATCCTCAAGCTCCTTGAAAGGTAGCGTTTCAAGCACCTGTCAAATATATGACGACTAACCCGAGAATCTACGCTACTTAAAGGGTCATCCAGTAGATAGATATCAGCCTCCTGATATAAAGCGCGAGCAAGCCCTACTCTTGTCTTCTGCCCACCGCTCATGGTTATCCCTCTTTCGCCAACTTCAGTCATGTCTCCCAAAGGCAACTGCTGAAAATCACTTTCTAAGGCACACACGGATACAATGCTTTGATATTTGTTTTCATTATAAGGACGGCCAAAGAGTATGTTCTGGCGCAAGGTGCCTGAAAACATCCATGGCTCTTGGCATGCAAATCCGACCCGACCAGTGATTAGGCACTTTCCCGATGAAATGGGCAGTTCTTGGAGGAGAGCTTGAAGAAAGGAAGTTTTTCCCGAACCGATTGGTCCAACAACCATGATTAGCTTGTGACCAGTGAGACCTTTTGTCGTTACTTCACTCAGATCATTGCTTCTTGTATTGTTGGTCCATCTGGCAGTAACATTTTCCATGTGTATGGAAGGCACGATTTTTCCTTCAGAAATGAGGTTTTGAGATTCTTGACAGTGACGGACCTCTACTCCACTGCTTAGCGTTTGTTCTTCCACTTGAAGAAAGTTCTATAGATTAAAAGATTGCGGGATTGTAAAATAATACGGTTATTTTTGAAAGCGGTTAATTTTGCGTGTCTGTTTGTGGTATTTATTTAACCTCAATTCTATTTGTAGCGACGATAAGTTCACCAATGCCAGCCGCGGCTGAGGGGAGGGTGGAAACCATATTGGTTATAACAATGTTGAAAATTGGCAAGGCAAAGAAGACTTTATCCGCTGTGAGTTGGTTTCCCAGTATGACGTAAATGAAAAAGGTCATGTATGGCACCAGCTTGGATGATGCGGCGTTCATGGAGAAGTAGAATGAACGCAGATAAGCACGCTTTCTCAGAGCTTTCACTTCCTCACTAAAGAAATGAAATTTCGTATTACTATTTAGTAGTAAAAACATCTCAATAATTGTTTGCTTCAAGTAGCATGTGTCATCGACTGTCGGCACATTTTAAAAAAGTAAACTGAAAATGAGGTTATAAGGTTTGGAGTGACATACCGACGCACGTTTTGAATTATTGATCTAAACGGCAATTCCCAAGCGTAAATCTTGATTACTGCAATGACACATTTATATTATGCATTTCGATATTTCATGTAGTGTGCAAACTTTAAAATAAATCATAAGTGATACATATTTTGCTTACCACGCATAGCCATAATAATTTCATTCATAATTTTTCCTCTTTCTGCAAATCAATTCAATAAATTAAATTTCAAAATATATATTTTTTTTAGCTTATTAAAGTTTACAATGAATTACCGTCTGATTTTGTAGCTAGTCTGAAACGGAAACGTCGGGAGAGTTTTCCTATATAATCTGCATTTTTAATACAAATGCAAGTTAGTTAAACTAATAATTTCCTAATTTACCCTTCTTAAAGAACGAGGCTTACATTGTAACGGCATCAGCATCATAACAAACCCAGTCCCTGCCAAACACGAGATTCCAAGCTCATCCCAGAGAAAATAAGTGAAAATCACAGTCTGCAACGGTCCAATGAATAGGTACGAGAGAAATAGCACGTTAAAGTCGAAACGAGCAACGTCATTACCGAGCAGATTGATGATCTGACCGATTGGCGTTTGCTCTTGTGCTGCTTTACTCAGTCGTAGTGTCTAAATGGAAAAATATTATATTTTATAAATTCTCTGCTTTTTCTGTAGATGTTTCACTTGTTTCAGTTATATAAAGTACCTTTCTATAGATCAGTGAGGATGTAGAGATTCTGCACTTCATCCCCAAGTGTAAAATCCCGAAGGATATGGGGTGCATTAGTAAGGCATGCACTAATGAAGTAAGGCACACTCCTGCAGCGTACAGCCATTGCTGAGAACATGCAACACTGTGGTCGCTAAATGATTTAATGAGGAGACGGAGGAATATTGGTTGAGCAACCCTAGAAAGTATACGTCAAAACATAACTTATGCATTTAGGCAAGATAAGGAAAAGAAGAGAAGGTTAGTAGATTAGAAAAGTACATAATGATTACCTAATGACACACTCATCAAAAAGAGTGCCTAACCCATACAGAGTGTAGCTTCCTCCAAAAACACTCCAAAGTGCATTATAAAATTTTGGCTTTGTCTTTTTCTTTTTTGCTAACTGGAGGTGGTCGTCCCACGCTCTGAAATCAAAAATAGAAATGGTTTTACATTTTAAAACCCCAAGTGCAAAGTTTACTTTGTGCCTTCATTCAAATCATGGTAAAAAGCTAAAAATATTTCCCCCAAAAAGAGCAAGATGAACTTGGATATTATGCATTCTCTTGTTTGTGTTCAAATTTAATAATTAACCTGGCTTGTCTTTTCCCAAACACAAATGATGCATGCTTCTTTAAATTGTATGCTGTGATTGACATAATATACTTTCATTTCCAAAAAACAAAATGTTTTTCTCCTATTGCTGTACATGTTTGCTTTACAGTAAAGTAATTTTTTGCATCATAAACTTAAGAACATAGGTATAAACTTTGCATTCAGCAGGAGTTCTTGTCAGTTTGTCGCACAACAGTTGCGCTGTCGCGTTTACTATCTACTTATGCAAGTGTTATGTCTCCGTGTTTAAAGCAATTTTCTAAATCACGTTTATATAGTCACTGCAGTAAAACACAGTAAAAAGAAATAGCAGCGCATACAAATAACTTGCAAAGCTTGGACTTTTCCGTATCTCCTTCCTTGTCAGTCAATTTCAGCGAAATTGCCATTAAAGTTTTAGAAGCCACTATAATAAGCATATGTCGTGTTAAAAGTTTAGTCTTTCTCAGCGACTGACTTGGTAATATATACAAGGGTGAACTTGAACAAAGACCTTAATTTGCAGATTTGCACTCTGTTCCAACTTCCTTTCCTCAAAGTAAGAGTTATAGCCGAGTCAGCTAGTTACTTTCGTTGCGAAATGATGTACTGCGTGCTTTCTTATAAATGCGCCGGCAAGCATTTATAATTTATTAGTATAAATATATTATGGCATTCTTTCCTTCAGGTACATACAATATATACCTATAAAACTTTTTAAATGAGTATATGTACATATTTATCAATAAGTTATACTTCTTTGCGCTCATGTATATTTCAGACTCTGAAATTCAGACACAGAATGAATATTATTAGGCAGTAGACAAAACGAGATTTGGCACTGTGCGCTGTTTTGGGTTTTGTTTCTGTTATTTCTGTCGACTCTCGTTTTGACTGCAGTCAGTCAGCAGTAAAGTGACGGATCTCAGCGAGGAAAACAAAGGACAAGGCTTTTACTGTTTTCCATCCAATTCTTATCGGAGAAGCTACTGTTACGAGCAATCTTAATAGAGTGTACTAGGTAGTAAAAAACGTGCATAAAGCATCATTAAAATGCATTATCATTAACTTATTGCCTCACTTTGCACACATCGCTTATTTCTACTCTAACAAAATGGAATGAATGGTAAAACTTCAGCATAAGTGCTTATTACTTTTCATTCAGCAATTTTCCTATTTGTATCTTTGTTAGCGAATATCTCTCCTGTTTGCATTTGCTGCTCATCAGCCAAAAATCGTAGTCATAGCGTGAGGGTACCTACGTATATGACGGTCGTAAAATACAACGCGTCTATTATTTTTGGATCTCTGCTGGGTGGCCAACCATAATGATTGACATTAACAAGCATATGAAACCAAATTGGTATTTGTAATATTGTCATCAATCCAACATGAGTGTATCATAAAAACAGCAAAAATCCTTTGTATTTCCTCTCTTTGAAAAATAATGAATGCAAGCAGTCCTGGACCCACACCAACACCAACATCATCAACGGAGACTATAGAACGACCTCCAAAGACCAATAAAGCCTCCAGTAGTAACACCATTATTATTTCACCGTCTCTGGATAACAGCATGCCATATGGTAATAATGAGGAGGAGGATACCCTTCTGACATTTTACCAGAGCCTTGTTCCT
This sequence comes from Willowsia nigromaculata, assembly GCA_034700605.1. Lineage (NCBI taxonomy): Eukaryota > Metazoa > Arthropoda > Collembola > Entomobryomorpha > Entomobryidae > Willowsia > Willowsia nigromaculata. Next base: position 24,748 of record JAQIXX010000661.1, read on the forward strand.
CCGCACGTCCGTGTGTTCAGAAGAGATCATCCAGACAGGCGCCCTAATGAGTCGGATGAAGAATACGAATTCAGATGGCAGTTTTACGAGTACGCTAAATTACACCCGCTCACCCGGCCAACCTTCTTTCTCGACATTGAAATCAAGGACGAGCTACTAGTTCCCGTTGTAGAGTCAGCTTCCTCCTCTTGTTTCACCATAATTGATGAGAATGAAGTGGACAGGAGCAACATTACAAAGAATGATGACTCTCGAGAACAAGTGCGAAACGATCATGACCATGGACAAGTTTATGTCTGGGAAATTGAAAGCGTTCCAAACACATTACCTCTTGAATCTCCCAAGGAGCTCAAGAAATTTTCAAAGACTTGTATCCGTCTTCATTCAACAGTTTCTATGTCTAATTTGTCAACCTTGGGGTCAGAAGACTCTTTGGAAATATTGGATATCCCTTCACCTCCACCTGGTTTAAAAACCAGCACCTTATTTTCTCCACGGAGAACTTTCTTTTCAAAGCCTAGCAAATCAGTCACGTTTGCGAACCCGATCACAAGTATTCGCCGATTTTCTACAAGGCCTTCGCCGCAGTCACGGTCATTGCCTCGAGTTTTCAACAATAAAACCCCATATTATTTGAAGTGCCCCCCATCCAGAAATTCCAGAAGTTTGGAAAGACATGTAAAGCTCAAAACTTTTGAAGAAATGTTCCACAGGCCAAAGTCCATCCCATCAAAAAGCCTGTATGCTACTGTGGAGCAGAGAAAGCAGTTATCGCAGAAATATACATTTTTCATGCAAAAACGAAGACAGAATAAATTAGGTAGACAGTACAAGAGGAATCCCCCAGACAGATTGGAATGGGTTTCAGACAGGCTGCATCGTGGAGAATCCGCTGTGACGGACATAAGTGATGTCGAAGAAAGTCCCACTACTACATATAACTATAAGATAAACAAGGCTGTCCCCAAAATTCTTAAATTCCCAAACTTGTCAAAATTGTTTAGAAATAGAAGAGTACAATTGCAACCTGACTAAATCATTTTGTAAGACTGTATTTTGTTTATCGATAAGTCTTAAAATATTACAACCTCGAGTAAAATGAAATGTGTCCCGGAAAATTCCGATTTGTATCACATGCGTGAAATGTTGACATGAACTTGTGCCAGGCACGAATGGCAATAAGCTAAATATTATCTTACAGGAAAGGTCGCGTCGTGGTACAGAGAAAATGAGAAGTATTTACCTATGAGCTGTTACGCTTAATAGGAATAAGGAGATGAAACTAGATATCACGATCATGAAATTATGATGAAAATATTTTCTATTTATGTATGAATGAATTTATCATAAAGACCAACTCGCATGAGTTGACGATGAAGCGAGCTATGTCAAGTCGCGGAGGAAGAAACATGTAATATTATAAAACAATGGATAAAGTTGTTATCAACACTACTTACTTTCCCAGTCTTTCGCCAAGTTGTGCTGCGCTATCCTCCTTGGGTGCATTGTACATATCATCAATGCCCAAGTCTTTCTTTGCTCCTTTATAGAACAAAGGGAGAATCCATATGAAGAACAGCTTAGAGAGTGGGTTCGCCTTTTCCCTAGGATTAGGCACGTCTTGCTTTCCCCGGAAATCCATTGTTTATGACAATCAATAAATGTTCTTGCATTAAGACTATGAACAAAACAAAATTTTAAATAAAGATAAAAACTACACTAAACTCTCACTAATTTATTTAAAATTTCTGCACTTGCACTGCACTTTTTTGCAATATAAAATAAAACATGTAAAAGTACTCCTACGGTAGGTATGTAAACACCTTCATTTTTTCGAGATAGTTCAAAATGCACAGAACATTTTGCACGATTTTTATTTTATTAATAAAGTCTTATCCTTTCCGATAAGTTTTGCGTTGCGTGGAAAAGCAGCTGAGCGGAAATTGATATGCTACTGGCTGCTGGTGACGACGATAAGTTGACACCCACCTCCACCACAAACCACAAGAATACTTGTACCTTGTACAGAGCTCCACGTTGAGCTCAGCTCCCCCAGCGAACAACCAGCACCTCTCACTTGAGATCTACAAATGAGCAAGAAACGAACTGTTACAATCCTTTTTCTCCTTTCCCCATCTTGACATCAAGTTGCGAAAAAAGAATGCAGTTGTTGTAGCGAAATGCCAGAATTTTGCACATGTACTTTAAACAGAGAGATCTTGTACCTAAATGAAACGCTTTTTTTGCACGCTGCACATTAGGAAGCTAAAAGAGAAATATGGGAAGGATTTGAGAGAAAGAGAAAATGCTTGCATGTCTGCAATCATGAAAGTACTATCACTATACGAACATGCTACACTTTCCTCAAGATAGTTCTCTCGGCTCCTATAAAAGTGCAATTTCCATTGTGCGATTTAAATTCAAGTGAGCTTCTTTGTCGTATTCATTTTATTTCTTGTTCTGTGTGTGTCCTATCTTTGCGCTTTAAAGTAATAGCTATATGTCTTCATAAAAAGTCATATATGCTTAAATACTGTTTTCTTCCACTGTAAAACTGGTGAGCCAAGGCAAAAGAAGAATATCTTCTTAAGTCTATAAGTATGACTAAGACACGAGCCAAGAAAAAAAGATTTTTTTCTAGCTCATTCTTATCGAAAATTTTCTGCTTCCTTTTCCAACAGAGTAACAGACACACTCAACTAGTAAATCAAATAATATAATTTCCGTGTTTCTCGTGCGCTGCATTGCTGCTGATGATGATGATGATGTACAGATATTTTTGAGTCAACTGAGGAGTGAACGCTGCTGCTGGTGGAGAAAAAAAATTGTCGGCTGATTTGCCTATTTTTATAATGTTGTTGTTTGTGATTTTTTGAACTGCAGTAAATATTTCTCTGTTTGCATGTATGTTTTTATAGGTAGGTGGTTTTCCTATGAAAAATAAAATGTTTATTGAATGTTTGAGTTTATAAGCAAACATTATGTACCTAAAAATTGTACATGTGACAAGGGATGGGAATCATGCTGGTGGAGATGTGAAGGAAAACGTGAAGGAATTTTATTCAACTTTGATACGAATACAAGTTTATGATGCCAAATAACCGATTCATGATGGTGGCAGTAAACTGGTGATGGGGTTACCACCGATGTAACATAAGTTTTGTGTGTGATTGGGAAAAGGGAACGCTCCCAATACGCTCGGTGTCCTATTGATTGAAAAGAAAATGGGGTCTACTAAATTGAGTAAGAGTGAAAGAAATCATCGCAACCTGTCAAGATTATTATACGAGCCAGCATGCATTAATACTAATATAGACATAATATAGAGCCTGTCACAAAGTAGACTTTTATAGAATTAGCACTGTTTTATGCGTGAAAACACGAATATCATCAAAAATTATTGTGTATACAAGTTATTATCAACTTAATATAAATTTTTGATCCGTTCAATATTTTGTGCTATTCTCGAACCTGTACCAAGAACGCAACATAGCCATGAACATGCTATTTCTTGGCTGCGTTCCGACTTTATTTTGTGCTCACGGCTCGGTATATGCTTTTAAAGGAGATATATAGCATTTATGATGATCCTACTACTCTACTACAAAAGATAAGCCTATACTGTTAGGCGCTCAGCATACTGTCAGCATGCAAATGCATGGCTCTTTACAAAACAACTTTTTTTGTGCAATGTGTCATGTCGCGCTATATCAACTTCTCGTGAGGAGAACCTTGTAAAAAATAAAAAGCTAGCTGTAACTATGCAATTTTAGAGTTTGTTTGTTTGTCAGTAAAAAATGTGACTTGAACTTTCGATTCCAATTTTCAATGCAAAAATAGGTTTATAGCCAAAATTAGTTGAACAAATAGCTTTCGATTTTTTCCATTAGAAAAAGCAATTGTGCTAAGATAAATGAAAAATTGATTAGTTAGGTTGTATGGTAATGTGTAAAATACATCCTTACGCTGTTACAAATTCGTTGAATCTATAATTTATAGTTGATATAGGCCTTTGATACAATATTTTCTGATACTATCTACGAAATAGGCCTATTATTGTACGAGTAAAAGCTTTAGTACATAAATAAGCTATTGAACGTGCCACAAGAACATGCGGGAGATGGATTGACAAAGAAGGAAAAGGGCTTTTGCCAAAAACGTAAAAGTACAATAATTTGTAAAGAGCAGCGGAAAGATGATCATCCTTTTAACCTTTGAATACCCTTGCATTGCTTTCCGTACAATTTTAAGCTTGTGTTTGCGGCTGTCCTCTAATGAATCTTCATGAATGAGAGATACGAATGGGTTTCGGCTTTCTCCTCAATGGTTTGTAATGAATCAGGATGAGAAACACTGGATTTAAGTAGAAGTCTGAAATGGACACTTCAAAATAAAACACTAAGCACAAAGCACAAGATGAACTGTGTAACTAACACTTCCTTGCAGTTTTGCTAAAATTGAAAAACTGGGCAGTGGTCAAGCTAAATATCTTCGGTTTTATACTCGTAACGTCATAAAAATGTGTTTGCATTGCAACTTGACTCATAGTTCAAATATACGATCAGGCAAGACGGGCTGTGGTTTCTTTGTAAAGAGTGTGGCCTAAATTTAAGTTGTATTGTCATAATTGAGGTTTCGGAGTAGCTATGTAAAGAAGCATGTCTGATGGAGCAGTTGAGCTGTACCAAGAAAGCCTTGCACCTAACGAAGTGCCGAAACTATTATTGATTTATGACTACATTTGCTGGGGTAGACAATGATTCATCATTCATCCCAGACTGAGGCGTTATCAGGATTCACTTCTCACTCTTAATCCGCTATTTTATTTATAGGATGAGAAACAATCCTGGCTATATCTGACCAATTTTTCAATTGAAAAATTTACTTGCATGTATACAGTCCCAAAAGCACTTACATGCTAATCAAAAAATTCTGTCTTGTTCTTGAAATCCAGCGAGGCTACAGACAACTGGCTTATGATTATGATTACTATTGGACACTTGCTTTCTTTTTCCGTGAGTTAAGTACACGGATTTGTGAATAACGTAATCTGTAGTTAAATGGCTTTTGATAGTGTTATTGTACGTGTAATGAACTAGTTTTTATTCATAATTTGCACGTGTCAGTCACAGTCTGCAACAAAAATAATACTTAATCCAAACGGGTTGTTTTGCGGCTATTTTTTTTAAAAAAAAATTATGCGCATTGGAATTTGCAAAGTTATGCTATTATTGTGCTTATAGTGTATGTTTACCTAAGCTTGCGGTTCATGGATTTTAGTTTATTTGAAAGAGTAATGAAATGTACACAAGACACTTCAGACGCGGGACGGGGCACGAAAGGTGGCCGATAGTGAGAATAGTTAAATTGCATACGTAATAAGAACACAAACATGTTGTGTGCTTTGGCTTCGAGTTAATTGTGTGCAGAATAGCAAAAATTCAGAAAGTGAATATTACAATACATATTAAATGCTAAAATGCAATGCATCTTGGATTTATCCTCTTTGCCAATTTGCCCAATGGGCATTTTCAATACATGTTTCTAAAACGAAACGAAACGAAAATGCAGCTAATTTATACCTTAAGCAATTTATGTCTTTTGTTAGTTGGTTGATGCAATAATATTTCACTTTTCCAAGAATTTGCTAAGAGATCATCTATACGTACTAAAAATCCCTGACCTGTGCTCTGTGCTATTTATACAGGAATGGCAAGTCGACAAACACATATATGAGTTCACCAAATGATATAAAAATGAGAATATATGCGCAATGAGTTGAGAGTTTGCTTACATTTTTGCCAGTATAACTGTCGTTACTTTACAATTCGTTCGTCAAAGCAAGATTATATTGGACTATCTTTATCTTATTGCATGTCATGACTGTCATGTTGCAGCTCATATTGTGATGACAGAAGCAATTCAAATATATTTTTCCTTTCAATGACCAACCGAGCTGAACCCCAGATTCATGTCCATGTAATTGCATTTTTTACGAGCGTCTCTGGATGACTCGCTTCAAGCGTTCATTCACTGATATCATTTTGAATTATTTACAGACTTTTTGTTATTACCTTAGTCTGATTCATCTCAACTTTATCGTTTACATTAGTTCATACCTATTAACATTTTGAATCAATTATAATCATGTCAACTTGTTTTCAGAATTTAGATCCAGATCAGAGATCCTCCATTCATTTGGGTAAACACAACTAGTTGTTGAAAATGGACAATAAAAACCGATCATATCTTATCTTTGGACAGAAGAGGAGTAGAAGCTCCTTTCCGCTGCACCGAGCTTGAGGCCAAAATTTAATGCAAACATCACAAAATGACTCATTTTAAATTTTATTGAGGAAGTTTGTCAAGACTTTAAATAAATTATGAAGAGATTCTATGATGTCTGTCCATTTCAATGAGCTAAGTTAAGTTAAGATCCTAATTTCAGTGTAATTTACAAAAACATATTTTAAAACTGATACGCTAACTCATTCCAAGAATCATTACTGTTTCAGAGATAATGTTCTTCTCTAATCATTTAACAAATGTTTGCAAAAGAAAACAAGTAAAATACAAAGTGTTTTGAATTTGTACGTTTATTTTCATGAATTATGATCTTTCAAAAACATTGGAAATAAGTTTTTGTTGCATTAAAACTAACTTAAGAACGACCATCAACCCTTCCTGGTGCCTTGTCAATGACTTTATTAAAGACTTGTCTTCAGATGAATAGTAAAAGTGACAAATAAATCAAAGTGAGACTTTTGGAATTTATAGGATGCCGACGTCTTTTATGTCTCAACCAAACTTTTAGATCAAATTAAAAAATACGAGGAATTATACGAGTCAGTTTTAAGTTAAAAGTAGATTAAACGTCTTCTTGGGTACCAAAAAGACCTGTGTAAATACTGCTTAGTTGTAATGTATCAAGTAATCACCAAATCACATGCCGAATTGAAATAATAATTAGTTAACTGCTTGCATGACACTGCCATAAACGCTTTTAGTCAAGTAATGAAATGAAATACAAAATGCTGGTTCTAATAGCTACTTATATAGTAGGCGAAAAGCTTATGTTGAGCCAATTATGCAACATCAACATGCTTATCTTCTCAATTCATGACTGAATCAAGAAGTGTGGAAGTAATTACAGTGAACACGCACACTAATTTCCATGAAAAATCAGCATTTGATTTTACTGAGTAAGAGGTTTCATATCAAAATTTTGCTAAAATTGATTACTGATGATTGATGATATTTTACTTTACGATAGGTCGATAGGTGTGTTGCATTTGAGGTTGCTTTCCAGAAATCCTTATTGCATTACATTAGTTGCCTATATGTTTGTCTTAATGGGTAGGAAGTCTTATGTTACTCCAATTAAAAATGTACGATAATTATTATTTCGTCGTGAATCAGGTGAGGTGGACTAGCATCTTGATATGAGAAAGACAAAAGAGTATACTGTCTTAAAGAAAGCTTGACCAAATTTCATGTTTAACTGGCAACTGGTTAAGTTGAAGTTTTACAAATGTTGAAACAGTACTTAAAAGATCCATAATATGAATAAAATAATGTTTCAAAATTCAACAATGGTAAGTTATATCATATAATTATAGTACAAAGGAATCCAACAAAATAATCCATTTATATACCTACACTTACAGGAAAATGCCATCACACGTGGTACAATGAATACTGTAGGTGATGAGATAACTCCTTTTGTAACGACTGTGATATAAGGCCCATGCCGTCTCGGCGTGGGAGACCTTCGCTCAGAGGATTTGATAAATTAAAATTTTGACATGTTTTTCTCATCATCGTGTTTTCCAAGTTGACCGTTTAGTGCACCCACACCACATGATTTTTTCTGTTAGCTCCAAACTTGCTGACCTGACCCTCTGATAAGGTACATATATTGTGTGGAGATGAGTTGGAAAATTGAAACATGAGACAAAAAATCTAATCTTATCATATCTTTTTTTCTATCTATAAAAGTTTGCATGCATGATTTAGTTAACTGTTTATTGCTGGTACAATCACAATGCAATGCAGTATCAAAATTATTATGTCAAAGGCGGGATACAGGATATTGATACTGATTTGCACACTATACCAAAATAATTGCTTGCTTTTAATATGATTACGAGAAATTCCATAATCTACCTTACATAATGCCTTATTCCTTATAACAGAAACATGACATATGAAACGTTACAGTTACAGATCATATTTTTATACAATGTATCAATCAGATATAGATTTTGAGACATGGGACATGAAACTGATAAAAGGTTAATCAAATAAGCCCTGTTGTAACAGCGTCACGTGTGCTGTGTGCCATGGGTCCAGTCCTGGTTACTTAAAAAATTCTGACCTCACCAAAGGAGAAGGGAAAGCAGGTTGGTATAAATAGGCGTGCAAGATGCCAGTTCGGTAGCGAAGTAGTTTATCCTACGGAACTCCACCACCAACTCCAAACTTCTCTCCTCCTCCAGCAACAACAGTTTTTATAACTGCTGCAAGCTCCTCTTTCCAGTTTCCAGCCCATTTTTTATTTTTACTTTTTCATCTCCTTAAAAAATTTAATTGGGAATCATGGGGAAAATTGCGATTTTAACTGGGGCCATTGTTTTAGCTTTGGCAGTTATTACATCAGAAGGGCGATCAATCCACAAGGAGCCAGACATTGAGCCTATTGGTGGATTCATCTTGTACCGGGTAATCAACAACAAGATTGAATACTTGTTATTAAAGAAGGCCAAGGAAGATGACTGGAGTCCACCAAAAGGTATAGTTACATCATCACTAAGAGTTATCGCTGCCAATGTAGAAAACGTCTCTAATTTTTAAACGGATGATCTAATTTTTTAACAGGAAATTTGGAAGGCAATGAGTCAGTTTTTGATACTGCCATCAGAGAGACAAGAGAGGAGACATCGTATGACGTTTGCGTTGATTACGATGTCTACATTCAGTACAAAGTATACTTTGAAGTAAGTCGGCTCAGCAATTAAAAGTATCTTGATAAAAATTTGGTTATTTGTCATGTACCTAAACTAAATGTAATTCTATAATGTATTTTCAGTATGAGACAAAGGACGATGAATTGAAACAAGTTCATTTGTGGCCAGCAGAACTTGGCAACTTTGAAAAGCCCATTCGACTTTCTCCAGAACACTCTGAATACGCGTGGCTAGAGTATGACAGAGCTCTCGCGACAATCAAAAGACAGTATAGGGTTGGACTGACTCATGGCGACACTATCATTCGAGCCCATGAACAATTGGCATAGACGAGCTAAGCAAGACTATCAGAGTGGAGAGTGGACAACTAGCTGGAAAAACAACTTAATGTTACGATTCTTTCATATAATTATAGCTGCTTTATGAACATGAATACATCAACTAATTGAACATTACCGGAGCAAGTGTCAATATCGAAAACAAAAATCTAGTCAAATAAAAAATAAAGTTTATTCAAACATCTAAACAAATAATGCATTAAAATGGCAACCATTTTTACCATGCACATAACTTATAAATGCACATATTTTTATTTGCAAAATGAAACTGACTGCTGTCCTACAAAAGCTTCACAATAAAATAAGATCATTCTCGCGTTCCCCCATACTGGAATACAAAAGGGTTAGTTATTATAACTATGCATTGTAAAGTATCACAGTAGTTAAACACTTTGGAATATATTTGATTAAATTACCTCTTTGGTCCTAGCTGATTTGTCGATCCTCTCATCCAGATATTTCATCCAAGACTTTTTGTCACCGAAAACTTTTAGTGAATCACTGGACAAAACTGGTCTCAAAATCCTAACAAGTGGTCGGGGTACTGGAAGTTAATGCAAAGCGATACTACATCAGCATTCTATTGAAAATAGTTTAAAAGCAAGAAATGTTCTGTAAATCTAACCATTTATTAGAGCAATTGAGTCCACGTAGCCCGGATATCTTTCGGATGCAGACTTCACAAAACTTGACCAAACTGGGATGCCTGAGAAAAAGTATGGGAGGATTAGGGTCGCATTATTTATATGGTAAGCAATGAAAATAAGAACAACTTTAAAAAGGTAATTTGATATTTTATACTCACATGAAGGACAGGCGTGTTGGATCAAAGAAAATCCCTCAGCATTTATAACTGCTGACCACTTGGTTACGTTGCTTCCGTTTTCTCTGGCTTCATACAACTTGTTTGTCAATTCTTCAAGGATTTTGTACATGTATCGTTGAAGCCTAGGAGCTTTGCCCTGTGAAACAGCCATAAAACGACTACGTTAGACTCTTATTGCATCGTACCAATATAGTCTCGTTATTGTTGTCGTAACAGGAGTAGCAGACAATAAGAACAATGAAAATTGACAACGCACAAAATTGTTCTTTACAGAAAAGACTTAAAAATGGCAAATTCCTAAGTTTCAGTGCTGTTTTCAGCTATTACATTGTCATTTTTCTTATCTGTGCATATTGTAAACTTTACTTTACCTGTGACACCGCCCTCCTAATATCCCATTTCTTTGCAGTAAGCGTTCCAACTGTTGTGCAGAAAGGGGCATCATGAAACAGTAAAATAAAAGTCCAATCAAACATTTTGTGTTTTGTACATTAATGATATATCTACACAGGTTAATTTACTTTCATACCTGGCCTGCCAGCCTTATCAATAGTGTTGATTTGGTAAGCGTACTCTCTCATATCATTAAAATTTTCGAGGAGTATATTATCGATTCGATTCTGCTTACGCCACTGTAAAGTCTGTAAACGAAAATATTACTGCGTTAAATGCATTCATGTTAGTAATAAACGAATTTAATCATCATTACGAATTCACACTTTCCGCAACAGGAAAGTTTGCACGTAAACACGCGTTTTCTCTTAATTACTAGTGTTGTCGTCAGAAAAGGTTTAGTAGAATAGTAAATGTGAGAAATAAAAACCAACCTGCGTCAACATGGCTTCAGCATCCGCAACCTTCCAGTTTTTTGCTGTTACACGAAATACATAGCATTTAGTGAGACCGCCAATTAAACAAAATTTGGTAAACTGGTAAAATCAACCATATAAACTATATAATATTATTTCTATTCACCTTCTAGCCAACGCGTGAGAAAGAAATCTGTTTTCATGTACTCTTTGTCAAGATGCGGTGCGACCTGTTGCCTAAACTAAAGTAGACAAAATGAAAACAATTACTTTTACGATCCAAAACTTCATAAGTGTAATAATTTCGATTTTAATTAAATGAAAATCTACCTTTTCCAAAGCATTCCTCTGGGTTGGATTCAGTGGACTCTCAATTTCAGCTAAACTTGTACCAAAGTTAACCAAAAACAACACAAATACCGCAAAAACTCCGCCACCCAAACCAGCAATTTTCGGAAACACAATCATTTTTAAAATGCGTATTTAACAATAAAATAATCTGTAGTTTGCGTCCAACCGACAAAGATTTTATCAGAAACAAGTCTAGCAAACAACAATGTTCTCTATAGAGTCGACTGATAGCATTGTGCCTACTGACTTTATTTTCCAACAATGTAATATAATTTTCCATTGCATTTTTGTACCAGGTGCATGATAAATCTTTTATAAAAACGTAATTGCTGATTTTTCATGCAAATGGAATATCCATACCGTGCGTCTTGGACTTCATGGAAAATTCAAAAACATAAGTTTTTTTCTAAGAAGTTTGCATTTTTTAATATTTATTATTAAGAATAAACGTAAGATTTGTTGCATGTAATTAGAAAAATTGTATGAATATGGTCATTCATTAATGTATTAAGATCGGTTGCGTGTGTGCATTTCATGCTCAAGACCCATAATATTTTATTATTTAAGGCTAAAGATGAGATAATAATAGACTATTCTATTTTGATAGTGCGAGATTTTTCTTGGAAGAAGCGCTTCAGTGAATATCGCAAAGAGAGTGAATAGGAAAAACGGTGAGGTCATAATCCACGCTTTCAGGAAGTTCCATGCAGTAGTGCATTAAGCGTTAGACCTTCCACCTTCCAAATTTTCATATTCATTTCCTTAATACCGACATTACCGACTCCAATATAATATGCAAAGTGCTTAATAATGTAAGAATGCTAAGGTAGAATCTTTTAGTGTCCCATGGGAAAAAAATCGAGGCTGCATCAAATCAATATCACAATCATCGGTTATACAAACCAAACCAGTATGATTTTGATGCGAAAACATATTTTACACTGGCAACTGGTCTTGTAAAGATTGATAGTGAATTTTCTACATATTTTTAATCTTTATTTATGAGGTTTTCATGCTCAGTAAAATTAGCTTATAAGAACATGCTATAAAAATATTCAAATACCAATTGTTTTTATTGGACTGTTGAAAACCTTGTAAGTTTACTTGCGAAGCACATTCCGTCATGGAGAGGTTCAATTAGGTATTTAATGTTTTGAATATTTATCCTTTTATGACTCACCGCTTCAATCATTACGGGTTACTTACTAGCCAAGATTGCACCGCTTACCCAAGCCCCAAGCCATATAATAATACAGTGCGCGTGTAGTGTGGCACAGGTATACATAAATACCAGCTCGTACGTAAAAAGTTTTACTGCACACGTACATAAATAAAAATGTTTTATTAAGGATTGATGTGAATAAAACGTACACGTGAACTCGCATATCATTCACTATGTAATAGTAATACTGAAACCAGTGCCCACAATTCAGTTAAAATGACATAAAGACCATGTGCAAAACGCACACAGTTCGTAAATACATATATTCTTCTAGTCCAACCATTTTAAAGTCTACCGCGCTCGTAATATATGCGTTTAATTTCATTATGTGAACTTGCTTCTTGCATACGGCAATAATTAGGACGCTTCCGTTATAAGTGTATCATTATAAATTTATTTCGGAGAGAAACTTGTTTTGATGGGTAGCTAAATACAAAGTTACATAAATTTACGCGGACACGTATCCATCACTGCTAAAAAGAATTTTACGAATATTGTACCTTGCATAATGAAGCGGTGTGCCAAGTATGATTTCTCAGCCTTCAAATTAAAGCACCTAGATGATAGGATACATTTGGATAATTACATGAACTCAACTTTACAGCGTCTTTGAACTTGAATATAAAGCATCTGCATTGGATGATTGGAGTGCACATTGAATGAACACGTGAAGTAAATTTATTCATGAGTAAAAACATTATTGTTCTCCAGAGACTACTCCATCTCTTTATTCTTTTATATTAAAGGTCAAAGCGAATAGGAAATTTCTTTCCACTTTTTTTCCTTTTCTTATAGAATCCTTTATCATATAGATTTGTGTGCATTTTGAAGTGTTATCTTACATTAAAACACTGACTATAGCCATTAAAGTTAGTTTTTACAATGTATGTGTTCAGTACGTGTGCATTATAGTAAATTTCATTAAATTATTTCTATTACTTAATCAGCAACCAGGCTGTCATGAAATCTAAACTTATTTGATATAAACTAAATTCCAGGAGGGTCTCTTACACTTTCGTATCACAACAATTTTGCTTGAGATCCTAACTCACGAGAAACTTTAACTTTTGTGTGTTCTAATCACTAGTTATATAACTTATAGGTTATTAACTGTAGTCATCATCGTCTGGTCGTGTGCCTCCAAATTCCCTGGTTAGCTGATCTTCACTGACTTCATTATCAAGCACAGGCTTCCATTGTCTTTGATTGTATGCATAAATTCTCAAAGCATCACGGGTACCTTTATTTAACATGGGCCGTACCAAATCCAGAATAACATTGAAACTTGGAGGGGCTAATTGGAAATTAGAAGAATATTAATAAAAATACTTGACCTCACTGTTTGAGAAAATGAAAGTTGATGGTAGCTTACTATTTATGGCAATGATGGCATGAGCAAAATTGGGATAAAATCGATTGTATACTGACAAAAGTTGCACGTATGTAGTTAAACCTGGAGACAACCACATTTTAAATCATTTTCATATCATCATATCAATCAAGCATCTTATAATTTTGATTTTTTCAAAAATCGAACTTACAAAGAGGACATGCTTGCTGTAAAAGATTGAACCCTTCAAGACTCACAATAGCAGAGAATTGTGTGACATTCGGGTGCTTTTGGTTGATTTCATAGGTACGTTGGAAAGCCTCTTCTACGAGTTTAAATGCGTATCTTGCTAATCGTGGCATCTTTCCCTGTATCACAGATCGGCGAATATCCCATTGTCCACCAATAGATCCAATCGCCACTTTAGCAAGTCGATAGGAAAAGTTAATATGATTTGCTCTTCTTCCAATATAATTCAGAAAATATTTTAAAGTGCTTTACTCCTTTGCTTTTTGCTTTTACCTGGTCGTCCCTGTAAATCGATCGCAAATCGATACGGATGCTGTGATATCATATCCTCCCAGTTTTCGTTTTGAATGTTATCGATTTTATTAGTTTTTCTCCATTCCAAGCACTGAATTTTAAATGATCAGTTATGAAAAGTACTGCTCTAGCTAAATTTTCAGTTTAATTTTCAAGTTAAAACTTTATGTTTTACCTCATGCATATCTCGTACTGCGCGTTTGACATCAAGGTTTTTTGCTATAAATATTCAATTGAAATGCTTTCAAATAATAGTACCAGGCCATTCAAATGTTCTTCTGAATTTTTGAATTCTCACTTTTTCAAAATAATATATGATATTAGGTGCATTAAACATTAATTGTTGCTTTCAATTACCTCGAATCCATCGTAAAAGAAATAAATCAGTTTTAATAAATCCAGGCATTTGTGAAACGCTGGGGTATATTTGAGACTTGAACTGTATGAAAAAATTAAAGTCATACATAATTACTATTGCTCACTGATTTTGAGTATTTTTACGCATAGATAAGCCAACAGTGTGCCATTTTGGCAAGCACAGGAGATTATAGAACACTTGGACTATTAACACATGCTATAAGTCTAAAACTAAAGAAATTACTTAGGTACCTTGTCAAATGCCATTTTTTCTTGAAACGTGAGAATCAATTCCTTTTCCATATTTGTTTCATGACATTGTACCCCATTTGAGAACAGGCACAGTAACGCAAATGATATAAGAATAGAAGATATTCGGCATAATTCACATGCCGGAATAAAATGAAAATTATTATACATTTTTGAAGTATAAATTTGCAAACTGAATTTTTTAAAGTTAAGAAATTTAAAAAATATTCACTGATAATCCTCCTTGAAACCCACTGGCTTTTATGCTGAGTATGGATTGGAATGAACAAGCAAACCGGAGGAAGACAAGAATACAGAAAACCACTTTGGTGGTTCTTGAGAAAGTTGAAAATGACCGGAGAGTTAACTCCGTCTTGTCGTTTTTATACAGCTTTTCTTGTCTTTCCCATAGACTAGACTCACTAGACAATTAAAAGTGTGTTGTTCATCGACACATAAATGTGGTTCCAGCAGAAACTGTGCCATGTAATGTAATTTACTTGATTCTCAAAAACTACTTTATGTTTTCAACTTTTTGTGCAATGTATACATATTTTATAAGCCCGTATTCCACCTAAAGTACATTTTCAAACTAATTATAAGTTGGGTTACCTTTGTTTTTTACAGCGGTAGAGGTGATTGGCATCACTGGAAAATGATGAAATAATAATGGACAAGTCATGGTCACTGTAATAGTATTCATTATAGAGTATAACGAAGCTTCATTATTAGGATGACTAGACTTTAAATATTTTATATAGCTGGAACACTCATTTTTTGCCTTTGTTAAATGCGTCAACTTTAAACATAATCTAAAGCATCTAGTCTGGTCACATGAATCAATGTAAAGTATCCGACACCTTTGATTTCTAATATAAAAATTATTACTGTGAGTCATATTTGAATCCGGTGTTATTTTGTCCAATTTATTTCACTTCATTATCATAACGAAGCTAACTAGCAAAAAGGGAACCATTAGCTTTAATTTCTTTGCTAATTTTATAAAGCAAGCTGAAGCTGCGCGTGCAATTATATTTCAAAGTGCATGCATATCTATCCATTCAAACTGATATTTTATACAACTGGAAAGTTGGTAGTTTTCCTGTTTACTGAAAATCTCACAAACGACTGACCACCTATGACCTACAGGAGAACAGACATACATATTAAGTTAATAAGTCAAAATCATAAAAAGCTGTATCATTTAAATAGTCGTGTAGTCATAATATTCTGGCATGAGTTTTAATAGTTCAAGTATTTTCAACTGCAATAATATTATCATTTTGAATTCATTGTGTATCTTGTCGCTATTATCAAAGTCATTCTTCTATTAAAAGAATTTTGTTGGGAAAAGGAGAGACTATACTGATGTTATCGTTATCTATCTAAATACATCGGATAAAAGCATTTCCCAGAGGTGTATAGCCATAAAAGCATGCTTGCTGGATATTTCATATTACATGTTTACAAAAATGCGCCTAAATTTCTTTATTTTTGTTTATTTTAATGCAAGATATGAAAATCTGCAAATTTTACAAAAATATGGCTGTTTGGGAAAGTGGAAAGGCAAAAGTAAAACGCACTCATTGCTTTACAGAACCCCGACAAGTTGGTATTAATAAACTACAATTAGCCCTGGTCCAGTGTAATGATAGTCTTTAGAACAATAGGAAAATACCAAAAATGTTAATGGATGCATGAAAACATTTACATGAAAAAATCAATTGGCTTGACTGCTGTTTCTTCATATTTACAGCAAATTTTTATGATTACAGTTCTAGATTTTTATATGTAAAAAGGGATGTTCACAGTAAAAGATTTCAGAAAGGATATGATGATATGCTGTATCGAAAGCTGTGAGTAATAACTAGCTAATAACCACATATTTTAGGAAATATTGTTGGAACGTAGATCTACTTGTTACATCTACAAGTTATAACCAAAATAGGTAACTATCAATATGATCATGAGACCCAACGAAGAAATTGCCTTGAGAGTTTTTCTATAATTGCTGAAAATCAAGTTCCAGTTGAAAAGAGTTTTACAGCTTGTGCCATTGCTTGCATTGTATGCATAAAGCATGAGAATTTTTATGAGTATCCCTGCTCGTTCCGAAAACAAGTATCTTTTCGTGCAAAATCAAGATATAGACAGCATTTGCAAATTGCAACATTTACCTAAACGACATTACACTGGGATACTGTGAAACATACACCTCATTTTACGATGATTCCCATCCACTATTTTTTCCGTGTTCATTCCATCTTTGTGTGAAGGTCAAATACGAATAATTTGTGTAAGAATTCGATAAAGGATGGAAGAAAAGAGGCGATAATTTTTTAGAAAATCTTGATATTTTTCTTTCCATTTTTATCTGAATATTTACATGTTTCAAAACTGCAAACTCTACAAATCAGCGCATAAATGCATTCACGATTTTCCGTACTTACTGCGTTGGAAGGATGCATATTACATAATTAAAAAAACACTTGTTTCAGCTTATTTAGATCTATTTTCTTGATTGATCGTCGTTTTTTGTCCCCCCAAAATAATGTGGGAGGAACTTGGGATCAATTCTGTCGTGAATATATTTTTTCCATTTCTTCTTGTTGGTATCAAACAACTTTATTACGTCCCTCGTGTGACTGGACAGCACTGGACGGATAACTTGATAAAAGAGATTCCATGTTGTCGGAGCTAAAGAAAATGTTCGAAAAGTTGATTACATTTTGTTCCTAACATGGGAATGTATCATTAAGAAGTGTACTAATGTGAATAATATTTAATGGAGCAATCATCACCTTCAACGAGTATAATTTCATTCGAAAACCCAGGAAGAAATCTTTCATAGATAGTTAAAAGCGAAACTAAAGACTGGAGGCATACAGGACAACCCTGTACAAAAATTCAGATAAGATAACGTTATAGCATAGCAATAACACGAACATTAGGAAAACTTTAATGGAACAAGCTCAATAAACAAAATACCTGCTGAATTAGACTGAAACCGTCGAGGTTGAAGAGAATGACGAATTGTGTGACATTTGGGTGCTGTATATGAGCCTCTTTAACCTTTAGCATAAGGGTGAAAACAGACTTGATCAAGTACCGTTCCATGCGAAGACGCTTGCCTTGCAATATCGCTGCTCTCATGTCCCATCCTTCCCTCAAATACACGTATCCCACTGCGTAAATTTAAAATAGATCATGTAGAGATTATTTTGTAATCTTCAACCTAGGCTTTGTTTTTATACCTGGTCGAAATTTTCTATCGTGCACATCGCCAAGATGGAAAGGGAAGGAAGTTTCAAAGTCACTCCAATCTTCTTCATTGATGCTCTCGACATTGTTGTCAATATAAAAGTTTTTCAGCTAAATTTTCATAATATTAATTATATCACAATCCAGTACAATAAATATCCGAGAAAAGTAAATATCATTATTTTTTCTCACACCAATCATGTCCTTCAACGCAACGTCCACGTTTAAATTTTTGGCTATCAATCAGTGAATAAAAAGATTTAAAAACTACCCCTTTATAAGAATACATGATTTTCTGACTTGATTCTTTTCAAAACTTACCTCTAAGCCATCTTAAGAGGAAGAGATCATGTTTCAAATCCTCTCGAAACAAGTGAGGATAAACCTTTGGCTTAAACTTATCAAATGCCACTTTCTCCTCGTAAGTCATGATTTGTTCTTTGTCTATTCCTTCTGGAGGAACCAACAATTTTGCTGACACTTTGCTTCCTGTTGCACTCATGTACAAGACAATGCAAAATGCAAGCAGTGCAATATTATCGACTTTTCTGACCGTCCCCATCATTGATTAAGTAGTAATATAATAAAAATTCAGAAAAGTTGTTCCAACTTTGGCGTGGTTCCAAACAAACATCAATAGGAACCACAATGGACGAACGCTGATTTCAAACTGATTAGATTGCAAATTATATTTCTTTAAACCAAGCATGTTAGTAATGCATTTGAACTAGAGGTCAATTTCAAATCTAACAGATTAGCACGCATCAAATGTGATTCGTAAAATTGCGAAAATAGATACCGACCGACCTACTATTACACTTTATGCTATCTGTAAAATGATCTTGGATCTGAGAAAATAAAAATTCATACGTAGTAAATAACTATCCATGCAGCTCGATAGTGATTCTCACAAATATTTATAAAAACGCAAGATCTATAAAAAGTGTATGGAAACTTATTCATGAAATCAATTTGATACAAAAATACTATATTATGATTTTTTCGTTCTCATGTTTATGAAATTCGATTTTGAATATTTGGTTTCGCTACCCACATGCCACATATTAGGCATGATGAAACGATATTTGATTTTGGTGACTCATAATAATCTTTGAATTATTGTATGGGACTGTGCGAATGAGAATATTCAATGTACATCAAATTATGGCAACAAAAATATTTGCGTGCAGGTCATGGTTAACTATACAGCTATCAGTAGTTTTTGCACTTTAGAAGAGTGTCTAAGTGTTGAAATAAAACTTGTTATTCTTCATGTTCTGTTATCTCCTTAGATCAGATTAGTTTTATTAGTAGACATTCAAACTAAGAGCATTAATAATTTGTTAGACGAACCTCCTTCTTCCCAGAGAGTTGATTCCAGGAGATTTCAAAATAACACGTAGGTACGGCATGGTACTAAAATAACAAGCTCACGCGAACACATATAAATATTTATGAATCCGTGCAAACTCTAGGTTTCCACTTTGTTCCCAAATGGTGGTACGAGCAGGTTCGGGTCTATTCTGGCATCAATGAAAGGCTTCCATTTGCTTTTATTTGTGCCAAAAATTCTCAGAGATTTTCTTGTTTGGGGAGAAAGGACAGGTCGAAGAACTTCAAGTAGTACAAGATAAGCCTGTGGAGCTACAAGGAATTGAAAAGCTGTGTAATTTTTATTTATCTGAGAAGTGTA
This sequence comes from Willowsia nigromaculata, assembly GCA_034700605.1. Lineage (NCBI taxonomy): Eukaryota > Metazoa > Arthropoda > Collembola > Entomobryomorpha > Entomobryidae > Willowsia > Willowsia nigromaculata. Next base: position 44,693 of record JAQIXX010000661.1, read on the forward strand.
AATGTGGTTCATGAATACTAATTCTGAGCAGCCACCATTACCATTAATAACCACGATATCTTTCACATATCCCGGGACGTATCTCTCATAAATATCCAACAGGTTTAGGTACGATGTAATACCTGTAAAAATGCAAAGCAGCCATCAAAGTTAATTACATTAGTTATTATTAGATATTCTTCCTGCTAAATAGTAGGAATAAGACTTGTTTTTTTTTCTCATCTAACATGCAGGGCAAGAATGTTGATGCACATTGAATCCTTCCATATTCATCAAAACAATACACTGGGTCACGTTGGGATACTGTCGGTTAATTTCCATGAACTTCTTCATTAGCGTCCAGGCTAGAAAATATGTGTAACGTATGAACCTTGCTTGCTTGCCCTGCAAAATTGTTCTGCGTATATTCCAACCATCTCCGGCAGATCCATAAACCACTGAAATTTTTTAAAAAGGTTTATGATTGCAGACAATAACGAGTTTAATAACATTTGTTCTTTTTGAAAATTACTTACCTGGACGTAACTCGCGGTCTTGAACGTCAAAATTAAAGGGATGATCTTTGACCATAAAAACAGGTAAATACGTAAATATGAATAAAAACACAGTTGTTAAACTAATGTGAGCTTAAGGGCAGAAGAATTAGCGGGTGAATTAATTACCTACCTTCAATCATATCCGTCCAGTCTTCAAGAAGAATTTCGTTGGAGACTTTATTTTTGCGGAGAAAATCCAAAAACTATATAAATATGAAAATATACATGAACCACTGTTTTAAAACTAAAGCGGAAGAACCTTGGAACATGGTGCAGAAAGTATTAACCAACCTCAAACATGGCTCTTACAGCTACTTTAACATTCAGATCCTTTGCTGCATATATAGAAAAGTGAAATTCCGCATTATTCCATAATTTAATTGCATAATTGTACACAGGAATCTTATCAGTGACATGCAATTGAATGTACATGAGAGAATTACATACCTCGGATCCACCGCAGTAAGTAAATGTCTTGTCTCACAAAAGGATAAGAAATGTTCGGGTAGACAGCAGCTTTAAACTATTTGGAACATTGAAACGAAAATATTGTTATTCTGGATGGTAGATATGATCATTAATTGCAGAAATGTAACAATTTCTTTAAAAGTTTTTGTACCTTATCGAATGCGATTTTTTCCTCCCTCGTGAGAAGCAGTTCCCTGTCAATATCATCATCAGTGTGGCCATCTATCTCTACTACTTCTGCTGAAACTTGACCCAATCTGGATAAGCACAAGGTACTCCAGAGAAGCAGACAAAAGATATTGAATACACCTAAGCCGCACAGGTGAACCGACAGCGACCGCATTTTGAATGCTGGATAAAGTTGGAAACTCTGCTGATTACAGTTGTAGGGATAATAAGTGTCAAAAGTAGCAGAAACTTTACTGCAACTGCAAAGAACAAAGCTTCTTCATAAAGTTTTGTCCTCATTCGTAAATCTTTAGATTTATTCCAATATATAGGTTAATTTCTTATCATAATTTTTCCATGAAAATGGAAATCCTCTACTCTTGACAGGAGAGTTTGAAGTGACTGAGATCATGATTGAACACTGACCAACGGGTGAAGCTAGACATTTTTCGCATTTATATAATTTCGATTGTCAAAATTATGATAGGAATGACGTACGTGTAGATTCATTAACAATAATGCATATGAAAGTTAGCCATGAAATCAAAATAATCAAGTTTATAGCTGCTCTATGCATAAATTTTGAGAATTTGATGGAATATCAAATAACATTTTAATGCTGCAGCATAATTCTGTTTCTGTGTATCCAGTATACTTTCAATATAATTACTATGATTTTTTAAACAATCCTTTTAGTTAAAAAACTCCACGAAAAATGAATGAGCACTAAATTATACTGGAACTTGCGAAATTATAATTGGCCTTCCGTCTTTAAAGTAAGTTTAAGGTAAATTATCAGATAGATAATAAAGACGAGTTACTTGAACTTATCCTCTCTGTGACGTCTGTTTGAATTGAAACAATATGATATTGTGTACATTAACAATGAGTTCTAATAAAACTAATGTTGGTATTTATAATTAATTCGAATATGTTGTGCGTTTCCATTTGCAGCAGTGCTAAGCAAAAGTTTCCAGTGGAAAATTATTCTATGTACGAAAACGAAATGTTATATCCTTTTCCATTTTAATGCATGCAGGACCAAAAAGGTAAAAAGTCTATGGCGAGCCGAGAAACAATCCACCATCTTTTTCGCATCATTACACTAATCATATTTGTATCAAACGCTTAGAAATTGGTTCATGTGTAGGTGCACGAAGAAAACAAAACAATGCAATGGTGTGATTAAAAAACATTTTTCTCATGAAATGTGTGATTGAGACTTTAAGTGATCTAGAACGCAACACAGTTTAACTATCCACTCAACACTCTGCTCAACACTGGAACACCAAATCCAGTGATTCAGCTTTAGGATTTGGGTAGGTCATGTATGTACATTGTTTTTTTCCTATGTGGTTGATTTAATTACGGATTATTTGCTTTATTTTTTAGATGTCATACATATCTCATACCTCTCAATGCTTAGATTACTTTTTTTTCTGACTGAAACTCAACATGACTTCTTTTCCACACACGCTACCCACAGATACTGCAGTTTAGTACTTCCAATAGTTCCAAATCTAAACGGGTAAAAGGAAAACATTAAAAAATTTAGTAATAATTACGGATACCTACTCAAAATATGTAACTCAGTTGCCCAAAAGTTGCTGATGTATGCATTCAAATGTAACAGTGATTGTGCAATCTGCTATTATTTATTACCAACATGTGTGCCACTCGCAAATTGGCATTAGGTACCCAAAACCTTGATGAAGTTGGTGGAAGTCAATTAAATGTAATTTATTCCAACCCAACATTGAAAGATACACACGTGAAATGATCCTTGAGATTTTTAATTTGTTTTGCATTCCGCATCTTTAAGTTTTGTTGGTTTGCATTGGTTTACATTTTCCTTTCCTTTTTACATATAAGACATCTGAAGTAAAACTTTCGGAAATTTATCGGTTTAAAGTGGCAAATAAGTGTTTCCAACAAAACTGCGTTGTTGTTTTAAAAATGTGAGTAGATTAGAAAGAAATCAAAAACAATTTCATAGCCTCTTTTCAATAAGTTTGATTTATTTTTGATTGTTTACTAAAGGGATAATAATTATGTTCAGTCGATTTGCAGTCTGTTTTAAAACATTAAACAATGATAAAAACACATAATAAAGTACTAAAAATCTTTACAAATCATACATATCACACAAATTCACCTCTGCTCTACCACTACCATTGATAATCATATTTCACTTAAAGGAAGTCTTTCAACTGACTTGTGTCAAGTTTTGCCTCTAAATATGGTATCCATTTTTTCCGATTAGGTCCAAACACCTTCAGAGCACTTCTTGTATTTTTTGATACGAATGGTCGGAGCGCATCCACTAGAACCAAATATGACTGAGGAGCTATGATTTGTTCAGAAAAAACTATTATCAATCTTTGGCATTTGGATAGTTTTTGTAGAAAACCATTCATGTATAATAATTAATAGGAAAGTTTAATGCTGCATGTTAAATATGTTACATTACAATAGTCACAGTTAGTCTAACCGTTTATAACTATAATTTCGTGTGTGAAACCAGGTAGGAAACGTTCATATGTGTCCAACAGATTGATGTACGTGGGAACACCTTAAAAATAACATAAAATGGCAAATTCTCAATTACAATGAAATTGAGTAAACCCTTAAAACGCAAAGAATTACAGGATGCACTGATATAAAATTCATTCATTCTTAATTTTTTTAACTTCTCATTAATATTGCATTAAAAGTGAAGTTTGGAAGATTTTGAAACTTTCTCTTACATTGTGTACAAGCATGGTTAAATGCATTGAAACCATCCATGTTCATCAAAACACTAAACTGCGTAACATTGGGGTGCTTTCTTTGAATGTCAATTAACTGCTGGTTTAATTGGAGGAACATCATGTATGTGTATCGCATAAGGCGAGCACGTTTTCCCTGTAGGATGCCACGTCGAATGTTCCAGTTTGTTCCACCAATTGACCCATAGCCAACAGGGCGACCTTGTTTATCCGTTGCATTCGTAAAAAAAGGATATTCATAAAGGTCACTCCAGTCCTCAAGCAAAATAGATTGCAAGTTTTGTTTTTCAATTAAATCCAGAAACTGCAAAGATATTATGAATGAAAGTAATGTATGGTGATTTTGAAAATGCTGACATTTACAGGTGAAAAATACATGAAACATATGCAAATGGCATCCACTAACCATGAACATGTCACGTGTAGCCCGATCAACATTCAGGTCCTTCGCTAGAAATAAAAAGCATGAATCTCATGATTCACAGGTTTGCGTAATCGGATTAACATGCTTTTATACAAAATATTTTTGTGTTACCCCGAATCCAGCGAAGTAACAATAAGTCTTGCTTTAGAAAATCCATTGTCAAATTTTGGTAGACGGCCGATTTAAACTATGGCAAGAAGAATTGATGAATCAACTAACTTCTCCGTATTGTCCGGTTTATTTTGTATTTATAAGAAACTTACTTTGTCAAATGCAGTTTTCTCGTTTTGAGTGAGAATCAATTCCTTTCTAAGGGACTCTGAAATGATCACTGCAGAATCTGCACAAACGATATCTGCAAATGTCACGGTCCATACTGTGATGAGCAGTAACGCACTAAGACAATGTAACATATTTGAAATTGTTGGTGTATGTAGTTTTGCTGTGATTTTAAACATTTTAAAAGCCGAATCTGAATCTGTGCACTTGATGATTGTTGGATCTGTCTTTCACGTCTGCCAGCTTGAGCACAAAGTCATGTTTGCATTAGGGTTATAATGCTTATATAAAACTTTCTAGGCATATTCTAGGGTTTTATTCCTATAAATATCAATATTCAAAATATTTTGAAAATTGGTCAGCTTTATCGTTAAAATATCTCTTGTTTGGCTTGTTACTTTTCTCAAGATTCAGAACCAGTTTTCATGAAGTATAAAAGATATACTTTGAATTTTCACATCAAATGTATGGACAGCTAAAAAAGTATATTTATTTCATCATTTCATGGAATTGAAAGGGTTATGTTATATCGTTTCTTTTCATAACAATATGTATTAAAACAAATAATATTCACCCATGGATGATTTTACTATTTTCCAAGCTCGGTTTATGATGTGTAGCGGAGAGGGTTATCTTTCATTACATGGCAAAAGATAACAAGTACCCGTAGAGCTATGCATGACCGCTCATTGTATAATGCGTAGAATTTAGAATGTTGAGTTTTTCGCTGACTGAAGGAATAAATTCATGGTAGATGGAAATGGGAAGGAAGGAACCTACCAAAACTAAACATACCTGCATACGAATAATCAGGAATCGAGTATATTGCATAATGTGTGAGAGTGACTTTCTATAGTCTTGTTCCACACTTCTCCACCCATTTTGCTACTTTGCAAAAACTTCCAAACACCTTTCAAAACTATAAAATCAAATATTTTGTGTATACTATGCTACCACGGCAAGACAACCCGAGGCAAATGAACGATATTCTAACTATTGTCAGTCAGTTACACACATATTTTTATGACTATTTTTGTAGTACTGCACTATAAAGTTGCCATTTAAAAACAACATTGTTGATTGGCTGGTCATTTAAAATTGATAATATCATTTTAAATACAAAAACATGTTTACCCAAAATGATTGCTTTAAAACCCATACGCTTTTAACCCGAACGTTGAAGATTAACCTTCAATTAAAGAAAAAATGGATGGAAAACTATGAGATTTCCATCTTCGACTTAACGAACAAGTAGTGTGAAATCCTGGACGTGATAGATATTGCATTAGAGATGCATTTGATCATGATCTGAATATTTGAGAAATAGGAACTTAGAAGAAGGAATAAAATTCTTATATTACAAATTGCTACATTTATGAATTTGCTAAGACCGGGTAGTTTTTGGAACTTAATGATTTAGGGTGATTTTACAAATGCAACGACTTTGGAGATAATCGGAGAAAAAAAATTTTTTTTAGATACCGTATTTTCTGTATTTATAGCCTCCCTAAATTTATAGTCCCCTATATTTATAGCCTTAGAAAACCGAGGCAAATTTCAATTTTTAGCCTCCCTATTTTTATAGCCGGGTTTTTTA
>JAQIXX010000662.1:0-50918 GCA_034700605.1 Willowsia nigromaculata
CATCTCTAATAATTCCCCACCTTAGACAAGCGATTTTCGCTAATTCCCCAGGGGAATTATTAGAGCATTTACGGTACTTTCACAAAACGATTACCAATATTCCTTCCACTCTCACGTATGAGTGGTACTCACAAAGCATAAAATGTAAATGGACCGACATTTTTTCTCTAGAAAAGACTAATAAACCACTCAAGTTTTCAACCCCAACTCCTTTAAAAGCCCGCCTGTCAATATATGTTAATTATATCTCTGTTTTTAAAAGACATGACATTTTTTACACAGAAAAATCACTGTTCGTCTTATTTAAACCGGGATGAATAAAGTTGCTCAAACCATGAATGGACGGTGGGGAAACCAAAGTAAATTATGCTCACACAATAATAAATGAGCTGTGAAAAATATGCAGCATACTGTGGAATTCAGTAATGTTTCAATGCAACTCATCTGTCAACTGAGAATACTCCTCGTTTTTAACCCTGGTAAGTGAGTAGGCAGAAGACACGAAATTACATAATGTATAAAGGGATGAATTTTGACGTTAAAAAAAGTCGGTTTTCATGTTATTGCTCTCTTCCTGCCTATTTTGGAATGAAAAGTGAAGGGGTGCAACAAGAGGTAAGAGAAACGTACAGATATGTATTGCTGTGCGACCGAGTTGCGCTGCTTCTCCGGTTATATTTTTTCTGTTGCACAGGAAAGGTGAAAGGAAAGCCGTTTTTATGAAAGGAGGAACACAACAGGAGAATGAAGGCAATAAAATACATGGTTGTATATTGTATATTACCTAGCGCTAGGGCTGGCATGCCTGTTGTTTCTTGTGGAGTTATCTTGCTGTTCTCTGTTGCTGGAAAAGGGAAGGGTTTTTTGTTTAAAGGGGCTTTCTGTTGTTCTGCAGCTGCTACCGTAATGCATATTATTTGGTTGCGTGGGAAGAGGCAAGGCCAACATTCACAAAAGGAGATAGGGCAGGCCAGGGACAGAAGGAGCGAGAAGAAAAAAGTAGAAAAACGAAAAGGTGTATTCTGCAGGGCTAAAAGTGGTGTAGGTTGAGACTGTTGTGAGTGTCCTCATGCGCTTACTCACAAAGTCATTTTACTACTGCTAGATTGGTTGCGGCTTCGGCTCGTGTCTGTTCTTTTGTTACAATTTTTAATGCGGCCTGCCTGTTGCTGACTTCTGGCTTTGTGTTTTTCTTGTGAGACTCCTTTTCAGATAGGCAATTGATGATGTGTGATATGATGTCAAATGAAGCAGGGTACCTTTGTGAATTAATGGGTTTCATTCATAAAAGTTTGCATAGATTTTGGTTGAAAGTAAATGTTTTGAATATCGATGAAAAATGTTATTTTTTGCTGTCATGAATAGATAAATAGATGGATGAATTGATGTTGGAATAAAAATTGACATTTTATTACAAAGGAGTAGGGGAGCATATAAAAGAGACTTATGGTATAAAGTTAAATTATGTATAGACAAACAATGCTAATATTATTATGAAACTGACGATGAGTGTTTAGACCAAGTGTCTCGGGTATTGAAATTTCTTATATTGGAAAGGTGTGTGTAAATGAGAGGTGGGTTGGCTTTAACAAATACCATTTGCTACAATAGAATACGGGTTTGTTTGGGTTTACGACTTCCGCTTTTGGGAATGTGTTTCTATTCTATAGGCGATTTGACAATATTACAATAATTTTATACCATATTATAGCTCTGACGATGAGACCATAGGTGTATGATATCTGAAGAACTATTGTAAAATAATTTGTTTTTAATCTATCAGATGTAGATAGCAATACAACAATACGGTTTACAGTTCAATGAAACACTCTCATTATGTATAAAGATGTGTATTTTTTATGATTTATTTACAAAATTAGATTTGAACAGTAATCAAAATAGTAATTAAAACTACGGCTAAAACATTGCTTGATTATCATTTTCAAAATCAGAAAACACAAAACGCAAAATGTGTCAAACAAAAGTTACGAAATACTGTAACACTGACTTTAAATTCTAAATACTTGAGGTTTTCTTAATATTTATATCTACTTGGATCGTGAACCGTGTTTTTATGATACTCATTCGTATTACTCATCCCATGATTCAATTAGGTCTACATATTTACAGTTAAGTTGAAGGGATTTTACTGCAGGATAATATTTGTCCAAACATAATCAGTCTTTCACAAGATTACCACTAAATAGTCAATTCATGCATACACTATTGAATGGAGAATGCATGAATATGCATGCGTAGTTTATCTTTCTTCATTTATACACATCACAGCGATTCTGTAGTTAATTGTAATTGGAGAAAGAGTGATCCTTTTAATGTGGACTTCAGATGAGAAGAGTGTGCTGATGTATGCTTTGGAGGAATGAGAGGAAGATGACACTTTTGTAGCTAAAGCTTACGGTAGATGCCTTTTACTCTACATCTGTTTTTGTAGCTTTCACCGAGCAAGTATACAGAATTACTGGGGAAGGATGAGACAGCAAGTTATCATTTGCTTCAAATTCATCTGGAACAAAGTTATCCATCATGACAACTTCACGGGCAATAATAACATTATCCCCAAAACCTGAATCTAACTGCAAAGATTGATATCTTTCTTCTTGGTACTGTTGCACAGTCCTCGTCAATCGGATGTTCTTATCATGTAGCTCGCACACTTTTTGAAGCAGCCTTTCATTTCGCTCACACGCAGCTTCGTACTTCTTCTCCAAGGCTTGATACTTTTGCTTGCACGCTTCTCGTTGTTCTTTACTCCGTATGGCTTTCTTAATTTTTGACACTTGTGATGGCGTCAAATCAGGATCTGGGTCTTCTAGGTCCATTTCGTACAAGTATTTTCTTTTTGAATTCTTCATAGGCGATCCCAAAGATGACGACGACGATAGTGACGTGAACGACATTTGCGGTTGAGCAGGTTTGGTATCTTCCACTACCCGAGTCGGTGGCTCCATTGTCAATGGGTTGACAAGTACCGCATAAGGATTTGGTTCAAACACTTTTTGCGAAAAACTTTCCATAATTTAGTTTACGAATGTAATTGGTACTAGCTGATGAGCTCTAATAATAACCCCAAAAACACAACAAATTTTACGTTTTGCATAAACTGATTTTTTGTTTTAGAAAAGTGGTGGCTAATTACATGTATTTATTAATGTTAAACTGTTAACTCAGACTGAGATGGAGTAAGTTTTATAAATGTCTAGACACACACACGTCCAAGTCCCTATTAACCATTTGATCCTATTTTTTCAAATATTTTAACTAAACCAGAAGCAGTTGTATGTTGTACAATTACACAATGTAGATGAATAAAATTTGCTTACTGGTCGGATCGAATGACAAAACATTCGTTCAGAGGTTCACCCTACTTGCTGTGAGGTGCATTCTCTCACATTTCATTGATATCTTTTCTCTGTTGCACTCATTTTTAGTGTTTTTGTTCTTCTGTGCAGTCATAAAATTTAGAGTTTAGACACTGTGTACAATTTTACTGAATGAATGTCTTTTTGATCCTTTTCTCGGCTCAATAAGCCAACTAAATGTACAAAACGAATAGTATGAGTTACATAGTTCCAGAGAACCACGTAATAATGCATTACTCAGTATGACATTTATGTCTTGTCTTCTGCTACTTTATGATCGTTTTGAACTCATGCGATCACCTTTCTCAAAGTTTCTTTTAAAACACGAGTGTCAAATTTTCACTGGAGTATTGAAATCGAATAATATTTGGGGTTATAAGTTAGTGGTTGATACAGTTGAACATTGTTTAGGAATACAACTTTTCATAAAAACATTGGTCTGGTAAAGAAATGAGATGTATTCAGTTTTAGGCAATAAAACAGATTTGTGAGTTGTGTGTGACTGTGTCGGACTAAACACAGTGTAAAAAATTTCCATGTAATAATATTAATGAAAAAAAAAACAATAAGTTCATGCAAACACATGGCATATAATATCCCATCTAACTTTATTATCTTTTACCAGGGAAATTGTCGTCATGCGTGAGTAATATTTGAGAGTTTTTATCACTCTTATGAATGGCAGTATGGCATATCCCAAAGAACATGGATGTAGATTGTAGATGTAAAGTTTAAGGGATACTTTTCTCTTTGTTGAGCATTGCATTTTACGTAAAATATTATTGACAGAGCGTTTCTTTCAATATCTTTCAAATGGTATGTACGTTTATAGCAGAGTAAATAGTTTTTTCTGAGTTATTGTTTTAGTGATGAAAATTTGTTCATATTGTCGACAAAAAATTCAAAATATGCTAACAGACGGATAATAAAACGATGGATCAATGTTCTCATAAACTATCATTTTTTAAAACTTACGGCTGTGCTTTAGAACAGTTAGTTTACATTGAATATTTTGTTGGTTACTGTTAGTAACATTTGCATTGCATTTTTGCCTGGCCATCCAGAATTCTGGCGTTTCAGCGTAGGAAGAGATTTAACTGTCAAGTTAGTGTGACAGACAACGACAACTGTGTTATTTGTGAGTTGTGATTTTCACGAAACTGCTGACTAATTATTGTACTAAAATTTGCAGCATATACAAAGCTTACTTTAAAATGGTTCAAAATAATACTAGGTACTAGCCACTTGAATGTGGATCTTAAAAATTGAAATAAAATGTCAGCAAATGTTTTTTATAAGTTTTAAAGATTCATTAATATCTAAATGTCCATTCAACTTTGACTTATAGCTCCAATGAATTTGATACAAAAAGGGGACAAGACATTATACGTTTTTGACGTTTGCATTTGCATTTTTAGTGTCGAATGCAAGCTTGGAGTCAACATTCTCGTAAAAATATGTGCACAAAACGTTTACATTTAAAGTTCTGTCAATTTATCAAATTATTTTATTGCCCCAATTTCTCACTGCTACTTTACATAATATACCATTCAATGTAAACTCTTAGTTTTAAGAGTTAACTTTTGCCTCACAAATATATCGAGCATTTTGACTGTTAGCTCTAGTTCTATAAGGAAGCGCACTGCCTGGTCCCCTATTATCTAATTCAACTCCAAAGAGATTTCCCCCTACGGGAGGAGTATTCGGATGTCCGGGTGCCCACTTAATAAAATTTCCTACAGGAGTTCCAGTGGATGACCAAATAAAGCACTTTCGATCCTCATCATAGGCTGGTCCGGTCCAGAAGTCATTTGCGGAGTCTCCATCATCATCCAGAAACCCCTTGATGGCATTATGTTTTTCTTCTGTCCCAATTTCTACTACTGTGCCACCAAACCTGCCTTGACAGTCTGATTTTGCTCCATTTAAATTTTCCTTTTACTAAACAGGAATGTAATCGTTTGAAAATACAATAAAATGGAATGATTTGATGAAAATATTTTCGCTAAACTCGTAATAGAACTTACGTTGTTGATGCTTTTGTAATAGAGGCTTGAACCATCTCCACATTCGCATCGTCTGAAAGTGGGATGCTTGGTTTCATTCATGCATCTGCATTCGGGTTCTTCTGCGCCTTGAATTGAAAACAATAGCACGTATTTAAAAATCAAAAGCAATAATTTTGTTTAAGCTTTACCTTCCACCGCTCCTGCAAAAGTCGAAACTCTGGCGAAAACCACCAGGGCAAAGCACAATAACTTCATGCTAATATGTTCCATTTTTTGTAAAATTTTGAATCTACAAACACTTTTACTTAAGTAACTCGTGTCAGGTAGTAAGTAGGGAGTGATATTGCTTGGTTGTGGGAATTGTTACTGATGAATTATGGGAATTTGAAAGCATTTATTTATATACCTACGCCCAAATATAATTTGAATAGAATAACCTACTTTTCTTCTAGAAAGTCATGAAGGCCACATAGATGACATTCCACGCGATGACAAGTGATTATTCCACGAAAAATTCGGGGCGTGACTTAATTCATAGGTATTTAATCTTTAAAATTCTTCACATCTAGACATATCAATGATTTGCAGAATGAACAATTTCTTGAGTAAAGCTCCAAATTTCAGATATTCCAAGCTGGATTAAAGACATGTTTCCTGGAAAACAGTAAATTTCAAGGTACACTTTAAATAATCGTTTTGAAAGATGCAGGTCATCATTTTGTTTTAAGGTAAACTTGCACTTGTGGAGACTAGGACATACGGAAACTTAAAATGGAATACATTATTTGGTAGCATTGAGTTTGGTGACCAAAACTATACTGATAACATATAATAAAAGCCAAATTACCAAGTAGCTGTGATCAATATCCACGAAATAGTATTAGTATTATCAATAAAAACTATGCTTGCAATATTGCAATAACTCAAAACTTAAAAGCAAGCATAAAATGAACAGCTTATTTGTCTACACGCACTTTGTTGGTTAATAGCCATCACACATTGCCATGATTCCATTGGGCATTTATGTTATATTACCGATCAAATTACTAAAATTGTGATACGTGGTGAAAGCTAGGGCTGTATATTAAGTATTTAATAGGTATGTATATTATTAAGAATGAACATAAAAACGATAATCTTTGTGATAAGCGCCTAATGAATACATTTATTTGTCACACACAAAAAGAATTACAAACACTTCAGACATATTTCAACTTAATTTTTTAGCAGGTAGATTAAACATTTAACTTATCGTTAGATATACATTTCTGTAAGAAATACAGAATAGATACAAGTTTAAGCTAGAAGTTGATGTGTGCAACATTATTTGATGGTAATGAAAGCTTTCGCCATTACTAAGTAAAGTACAATTATCTGTTCTACAATTCCGCATGTAAAACCGAAAAAATCATGCTTACGAACTTTTTACCCTCTGAAGTCTCTGAACTTATATTTTTAAAAAATACCTCATTTAAAAGTTTACAAATTGGGATTATGTTTACTGTTTATTGTGCTGAGAAAATCTCAGTCCCTGTGATAGAAAATTGTAATTGAAATCTATAAATCAGATTTTAACATTGTTAGAGAATGCATTTTAAACATCCTTACCTTCATTTCATCTAGTAACTCAAGTAACTTATTTGGGGTCAAGTGTTCCGTTATGGGAAATGTGGCCTATGTTTTAAGCTCTCCAGTAAATGAATTGCTGTCATGCTTATTAAAAGTTCATTTTGTGTTTATAACTAGTTTTTGGGGTCTTTTAGAATGCACAGAGTAAAAAATAAGCAATTTAACCCTTCTTATATCCTAAAACAACAGCATAAAAGTGAAAAGTGCTCATTTAGACTAGTAAAACTGCGTGTAAAAGCATCAACTTCTAAAATCATGGAATATTGTACTTTACCCTCCTAGCAATTACAAATTTGTCTTCCATTACCTTGAAATACTGCCTTACTGGTCTCTATTAGCAGCACTTTAAGAAAAATATTATTCGTATTTTATTGTAAACTAGACCACAAAATGTATTTACACCATAAAACTTGATTTTACATTTTAAAGCTACTCCACTTTGACATTTGAGAGAGTACGTTTTAGCACTCACTCACTCATTTTATAGAAAACAAAGAAAATACAAACAGGAAAACAATTGAACTATCAGGCGATTACAGGAGCTTGAGCCTAAATGTGATTACTTATCATCGAGAGGATTTACTTTAATATCTAAATAATAATGTCTGCATAAGCATAAAATACAAACGGTGCATTTTGCAAATTTTGGTTTGGAAAGTCCATAAATGTCGAAAAATCCTTTACTGTTGCTCCTCCACATAGCCCAGCAGCAAGTACTCTAGTGAAATATATCGAAATTTCATCGTAAGCAATACACAAGTATTACTGAAAGTTATTTCGTAATAATTATTGCATGAGTTTCATACACGTAAATCAAAAAGTTCTATATTTACCGTTGTCAATGGGGGGATAATAGAAAACGTCTATTGGGTGTTCCGGCCAACTCCACCCTCCAACCGGGTTATCGCTCTGCTGTGGATCCACACAGGGGATGTTTTGTCGATTCGTATTCATGTGCTTTTCCAACTCAGCGATTCTCTTCATGTTTTCAATATTGGCGTTTTCAAGTTCCTGATTCCTTAACTTTAGTTTCGCATTTTCATTGATGAGATCATCCTTGCTTTTACTTTGCTTGTCACGGAACTCTTTGCACCTTATAGCCTGCTTAATGCTTTTCTGTTGCTGTAGATACAGGGGATCGTCGGGATCCAAGTTGTAAAGCGGTTTCGCTTTCTTGATTCCGGCTTTTGAAATTTTGGACAATCTTTGGACAGACCCTGTTGGAACATTTTCCTCGAGATTTTTAGTTTGCTTGTAATTTGAAGCGCATTTCCTTTCAGGCAATTCCAACGGAATTGGAGCAGCGGAGGTGGAATGCATGAAATTTGACTGAGGGATGAGCTCTGGATTCATAATTAGTCAGTACTTGGTTTCCCTAACAACTGCAAACAAAGTAAATGTAATGAGCACATGACATGACTGATTTGATTCACGGTTACTTAAGGAACATTTCACTTACACACGAAGATAACCCAAAACATCAGAATTCCTGAAGCTGTACCTAAGCTGGACACCCAAACGTCGTACCACGGGTAACTAAGAGTTTCGAGAGAGACCTCTTTAGAGGTTAATTGTGGACCCAATTCAACCTTAATGTAGATCTGGAAATGACTACCGTCATTTCCAGCTTTACATAGAAAACCCTTCCAGAGTTTGAATACTTTCAACAAATTAGCCGCTGCAGTATATCATCATGTAATTTTATTTGCAGCGAGCAAGTGCTAATCAACACACAATTAAAGATTTTGGACAGTCAAATCAATTAGAAGTGTAATGAGAATGCTAGAAGGTTGAATTACCGCTCTGAGAATTATGCGAATTTGGTCTAACATGCTTTTACAAAATGTATATTTCGACATAAAATATATGCACAAGTTAAAGGAATATAAAAATTGGGGTTTTGTGTGTAAGCCAGTGCGTTTCCAAACCTCTCTCATGGGATGAGCCATGAGCTACTAATTTCCTACTCTGCTGGAAAGAATTAAACTGACAAAGAAGTTTACAATATTTTTGCCGCTAGACATGTTTTAACATAATGCAGTATGTACAGGAACACTTGTCTGGGATGTAGCAGACAGACCAAGAAAAATAATCCTGATGAATCTACATCAATAACAATCTTTTTCCAGTCGTACATTTTGTTAGTCTGTTCATGATGTAAGTATTGAAGTCGGTATCTAATTTTTTTAATGTGCTAGCTGTATGTAAGCAATTAGATTTCATATTATGAAAACTGTTATATTCATTACATTGTAAGATGATAGATGACCAAGGATCATTCAACTGAAATTCATACACATAGCTCATTGCTCTAAATGACCTAATCTCATCTTTTACGATGAACATAGTTTTTGTGTGAATTTTGAAGTCGTGTTTACACATTCTTGAGCATTGGATGTAGGTATGTACATTCTACAGTAAAGAAAGTTGTGTCAAGATATTTGCCTTTACTTTCGTTTTCTTACCACCTATTTGCAACATATTTAAAATTGATGTTCGTCTTCTTAACAAATGAAAGAAAAGTTGTTCTATTGTCTACATCAAGAGCTTGTCCATACTCCTTTCCTTAAATTATGTTGTCCCAAATTCAAGAAACAATCAAAATCGAGCTAAAAAATAACTAGTGCATGATCACCAATCTTGCACACTAATTAATAATTTTCTTAATTACGTTGACATTGTAGCGACAAGATTTGTCTACCTCAACTTAATTACCATTAAACCCAAAACCATGCTGCCGTTTTACATGCCCTCATTACAATTCTAAATCTATATTCGCACTTGCCTGAATGCGTGAAATCCGTCCGGCGTCCTGTAAACCAGAGAAATCGCAATTCTTGGCTCTTATCACGCATGCCAAAAAAGCTGGTTCTGGATGATGACTACTTTTGTCTGTCGTCTCATTCTCAGAGAATCTTTGTAGTTCATCTGCTCAAAAACAATCAAAACTGTGATGCTATCGGCAGACCATTTTATTTTTTCTAAGGTCGACTATTATGATGTGAAAATGAAATTCTTGACTACCACACATATTTTAGGACGACGAGGAGACAAGATGAAGATCACGATGATGAGCAAAAGGCAAAGGACATGAAAAAATAACCGTTGGCTCGTTTGACAACAACAAAAAACTTAACGATCTCTGCCATTTTTTTCGTCATTGCAGAGGAGATGAGATGGTCGTGAATGATAATGATTTCTCAAGGTTGCTTTCATTCTTTTTTTTTCAGAAAGAAAGATGACAGTAGTGATAAAAAGAAACTCTCGTCCCAGCTTATTTTCTTCATCTTAAGACGATATACATTATGATAAGTATATTGACAATTTGCAAATGAGGCTAACTAGTTGTTTTGCAAAATAGCTGTGACGGGACAGTAAATAAAATTTATTTTTAGGGAAATAATTTCGAGGATGAGAAGTTCAAAGTGAAGAAAGCGAGAGAGAAAAAGTGGGCAAACGAGTCATATGAGAAGAGAATACATACACGCCCCTTGACTTTCTAAGAAGAACTTTGTATCGGATGTGAACTATTTTCGCTTCGTTTTTTATTGCAAAAGCAGTAAAAAAGGCTGAACGAAAGAGAAAAAATGTACTGCATTCAATTGTATTATTTCTGTATAAAAAATTGCCATGATGATGATGATGGTCTTGACTTGTGTAAACGAAGATACGAATGATGATGTAATGGTGTGTTTATGGTAAAGTTTAGTAGGGTAACTTGTGAAAATAGGTGATGCAGTGATGGAGGATGGTATGGTAAAATAGATATAAATTAAGTTTAAAGTGAAAGGAAAATGTTACACCGTTGGAAAGAAATAGTGGGAATGGTTTAAATTAACAACATTCTGTAAAAAGGTATATAAACAGCAATGTTTTCTCCTGCAATGCTCAATTGCTCTTTACTAATTTGGGTAGATGGAGAGACCTTATGTACGAAAGCATCCATATCCATCACAATTCTGAATGGGTGATTCTGAAGTGATTGGGTTACTTTCCAAATAATTGAGAATATGATTGGTGTGAAATTTTATGGAAAGGAAACTGTTATAAACTGACGTACATCAAAATTACCGCGTTATTAGAGTTACCATTCGTTACCAATACGAATTAGTCCAGTTGTGTCATGATTTGCAAGTTAAGTAACGATGAGGAAACAGACATGCATGAAGATTCGATAAAATTGGTATGCAATGCTATTGAAGACTACAGAAGAGAGTACAAGGAAGAAAGGGTTTGACTAAAAACGCGTACCTTTACGTTACATGACTTGAGAAAACGTGAAATTACTGAAGTAGCTGTCAATGACGTGATACAGATTTATAGCAAGCACATTTATTTTGATATCGTTTTTAATTTGAAACTGGCAACGTTCTCCATTCTGCGGCTACATACAAATAATTTTGAATTGATTTGGGCAGGTTTAAAACATTTTAGCTATTTAACATTTTCTCCGTAAGTTCCCACCTATCTGCCAGGGCTGACTCATTAATAATTTTGTCTTCGTTTTATGAGTAAATTTACCAGACAGACAATGTTACAAACAAAGTCCATAGTGTAGCGCCAACCTCTCTTCACACTTTTTTCTTCTTCCTTCCTCCTCCTAAATAAGTTATTTAACTGACTGCCCTACTTTCCTTTCATCCTCTCTTCCTTGCGACGATTTCTGTAAACTGCTGCCACTACTGTCTCTCGTTCCTGCATTACTATATTATCGCACACAGTGTAAAAAACACAACACATTTCCCATTGCTGCTCTCTCTTCCAAAAACTACACACCAGTATTTTACAACAACTCATCTCTATAATATTATTATTTTCGCCTCCTCTCTTCTTGGATCAGACGAAACTTTTGACTCTAATGATTATTTATATAATACACACATACAACAAACATAAAATTTATACATTCATTTCTCCTCACTCTCTCCCACTTCTTCATCTTCACTGTTGATCCTGACATGGCACACAAAATGGCAAAGTCAGTGGTACCGCGACATACAGCACCACTTCTTGCGACCTATAAATACCTATACGTTTGCACTATATGTTTTCCCCACTACTGTGTTTATTGGCAGTTGTTGCTACTGCTGCAAAGTATATATTATTTTTTTCAGTTGGAAAATGCCACTAGCATTATGAAGGCAAGGTTTAGATAGAGAGAGAGAGAGCAGCATGGCAATATGTTCCTCTTCGTCTTCTCAATCATTTTTGTCTTAAAATTTGTGCGAAAAGAGAGGCAACTGCTCTTGCCTTTTCACCAGACAAAATAAAATGAGGGGAGGAGGAAATAGTTGAAACTTGATCCCGAAAATATATAGTAATTTATATGTAAAGTGGAGTGTGCATTTACACAAGTCTCTGCAGAGGTTCAAGATGTTTTTCTTGCATTTATTTTGTTGCAATGCAATGCCAAGCTACACAGATGAAATGCTGCACGCCGGAGATGCGACGATGGAATCATCATAAAACCGATATTTTTACAAGTTTTTATGCAACTCAACTGTCACTCTTCAAGAGTCAAAAACAAAGTTCACGGGGGAAAAGCACGAACTGAGGGTAAACGCAAATAATAAAAATGTTGAAAATGAGAGACAGACAAGGCCATAAAATACAATGTGTATAATGCACAAGAAGCTAGATGCAAATTGATGATGCACCCGGCGAGTTATTAAAATGGGTTGGGGCAAGACAAATTTTTGAGTTTCTGGAACAGAAAATTATTTGTTAGGTATGGATGTCTAATAATTTGGCTTGTTTTTTTGACGAAGTTGTTATGGTAAGTACATCGTTGAATATTACATGCGTATATAATTGTGATCATGTTTACATGAAAAGATAAAGAATGAAAAGACGATCTCCTAATTAGATTGCAAATAATGGTCGCATATTTGGTCTCAGTTTCAAAACAGTCAAAATGTGTAATGATGAAGATGGTCATGTTGCTTGGTTTATTAGCTATTGCTTACGATCACGATGAAATGAGAAGACTAGAGGAACATGAAATATGAACCATTAAAATTCTACTGTCACGCTTAACAAGCTTGGATGATGGGAGATTTTGGATTGGCTTAGGATACGGATGTCATTTCAACAACGTGATTTACACGATGATGAGTACAAGGAAGAAAATGCACATGAGATCAGATCACAAGTTTAGTAAACTGTGTACTGTAATTAAGGTAGTAAACTGAACGATGTTTATGCATGTTCATATTTCAAGATTTTGTCCTATAAACACATTCATTGCTTGTAATGGTTTATTTGTTTATTTTGGGATTTATGCATTTTTTTTATCATACTAGTACCCAAAGTTGAAATTTGATACTTGAAAAATATAGTAGAGCTTGAGATAAGTTTTTGAATTATGTGGTTTTACATTTACTTTTCTTCATGAAGATTCACGAAATCAGAGTAAGCCAAGGGAAGCATTTATGAAAAAATAGTAGTTCTATAAAATTAGCTTTCAACTTGCGGTCAAAAGAGAAGTTAAGAGATGCCTGCATTTAAATATTCCTATAAATGTGGCTTGCTTCTATCATATCATTTAAAACATATTCACAGGCTCCAAGCCGTGTATTTTGCAAAATTCATTATTTCGATTGCAAGTGAAGAAAACTCCCTCGAAACAAAATCTCCACAGGAACACACAAGACTACTACAAAATTCTTTTGAAGTTACATTTCCATCACCTTATTATCCTAAATCATTTAAAAGACCATCCTCATCATCCACAACTTCTTCAACTGCAGCATCCGCCAAGAAAAACTATGATGATCACGACAACTATTGAATGACTGAAGAGATCTAAAAGGAGATGCATGGCAACATCCCCAGCCTTTTTTAGAACTCTGGTTCTTCTACTTTTCCTCACGAGGAGAACACACGCCGGCACTCATCATTCTGATAGAATTAGCATCCTCCTCCCAATCTTCATCTCCTTCTAGAAAAACAAACTATAATGATATTATTTAGCCTAAATGATAATAATGACGACTATGATCATCATGATCCAATTTATTTTTTCAAATTGCAAGAAGCACCACCAGCAGGCTACGCCAGAAACATCTTTCTTTTCTCCCGTGTCTAATGCCTGTGTAACCAAATGATTTACGCTAACAACCCGTTCTATACAGCGTAGTGCTTATAGATAAAAATAAAAAGCATTTTCTTCATGACGAATAATCTACATCCATTATATTTCATCTATCAAGAAAAAATATAAATTGGTAGAAAGGAACCAAAAATTACAAAATCTTTTATTCATTTCCCTCTAACCTTTCCACATCCAAAATAAGATTGGCTTTAAAAGAGCGTTGATGTGATCCTGTCGTCCCCGTCGCTCTCCTTCTAATTTTTTCCTTGCATTTTTTTGAAACTCGAATAGCTATAAAATTGCAAGCAATCTTTCTACAAGTTTGAGCTTCTGGTTTTCTGCACTTTGTATTGTGCAATACTATGTATTTGACTTGCTGCTGATTACTTATCGTCTTATCCAAGCTGTAAATCTTATTGAAAGGCTTGAACAAACAGTAAAATAAATAAATTTTTCAGAGAAAAAAAAACGAATGAAACGAAGAAAAAAATGTTCTCCTTGTTTTGCAAAATGATATGCATGCAATGCACTTTACTTTATAATGTTTTATTAGAATAGAGAGTATGTACAGACGCAGTCTTTCTCTTTTTAGATGTCTCTGATTTTCTCACACAGTCAGTGTGTCTGTTTTTGCCTATCTCCTTTTATCTCTAATTCTTTCTATCCTGTCGACTAGACTTCACCCTCTATGCTTAAATGAAAAGTTTTCTCTCTTCAAAATTCTTCGGGAAATGCATTCCTTGCTTGTTTGAAGAAAAATCTTGCAATGATTAAAGTGCAGTCGTTAGGCGGTTGAGAAATATAGTTTTAGTTGAAGACATCCTTTCCCTTTGACTAACTTGAGAGATATAAACACAGGTACCTACAAACAAAATAAAATACCTATTGCCTATGCATGAAGATATGAAATAATAAAACAAGGAAAGTCAATTGATAATTACAGTTACATTCTACTTTCTACAATATTTAAGCTTAGTCGCACATTGATTGCTAAATAACAAGTTTTATGCTATAATTTCCAATATAAGAATGAGTACTTTATCATTCCGATTGTCATCCTGTAAACCAAAATGACATTAATCAAACAAACTCAAACAATTACAGAAACCAGGATTCTAATATTTATTGAATGCACATAAAAATTCCCCACTAATCTTTATACCTCTCCGTATCAGCATTTCTTTGCAGAAGAATTCCCTTTAATTATTTTGTGGTGCCACCTAATCTTTGCCAGAACACCTTCCATTAAAAAAAACATGCCAAATTCATGCACATAAGATATACTGAAATACCGGCATTTCTTTCCTCATAGTTCCAAGAGCAACGTGCTTTTCTCATCCGAAAATCAGAAGCCCACATTCCCCCGACGGAAGACGATGGCAGGAAATGAGTAAAGAAAATCTCCATTTTTCTTACTATTCCGCAAAAACTTGTGCGTGTACTCCATTTCCACCATCGTCGCTGCAAACAATGCAATAATAATGCTAATATGTTATGTATGATGATTTGATATTAGTTTCTTCCTTTTTCGTTTACATTTCCTCCTTCCTCTCTCCTTCTTCATCAACAAACTGACTGAACTCCTCATGATCATGGCTCGTCTCCGTATTGCTTACTCACACAGATTTTTTCTCTTATATTTTTTCCTCGCGCACAACAGAAAAATGAAGAACCAAGACGGAGGGCCAGACAGACAAGACACGCTGACTCAAATTTGTATGTACCTACGCATACATGAGAAAATACATTATTTCTTCTCTAGAGCCTTTCTTTTTCACCGGAGGAGGATGAGCATATCCGCAAATGATGCATCCACATCGTCATCCTCCTCATCATTATTATCATCATCAGTAGCAGAGTGCTCAGTTTGTTCTCCTTTTATTCCTTGCTTATTTTTGCTTGCATACAGAGTTAGCATTGATTCCCTGTATATGCATTTACTCAAAGATAGATTGGCAAAACAATTCCGTCTCTGTTCCTCAACGATAATCTTTTGCTCCTCTTTTTGCTCTTGTAATAATAAATATAAGTAGTTAGCTCATCATCTGCTTCTCGCTGTGATATCCAGGGTTACAGAAACCCACCTTCTTACAGCATGTTCCTTGGCAGACATTCATGCAAAGTTTATATTACATAAAATTGTCATAATCAGTTTACTACATTTTGGTTTACTTAATTTGTAGCATTTCAATACAGGGAACTTTTTAACACAAAATTCATAATTCTCACCTTGTACATAAATTGTTAAGGATGTAGTAAGATAATGAGTGTAACCATCGAGTCTAAATCATCTCACACGAGACATTTCCATGTTTTTGCAACCTGGCCACCTTTACTACTTGGGTAACATGTAGTTAATAACATAAACTGTTGTAAATGTTGTATGTTGTCTCTCTCTATGTCTATGTGTATTTGCTAATTTTTTGACTAAAAAGCATGGCAGCAGTAACCATAGCATCATCACAAGAGAATCCGTTGTTGTTCTTTCTCTGATCGTCATTCTTTCTTCTCATCCATTCCTCTACTTGTTCACCAGTGAAACGAAATTTTTATACAGAGAAATATAATATGTATTTACAGAGAAACTTTCAGTTCACTTGTTCAGTTTTTGCCAGAAAGCAGCACTAGCAGCATTTCATTTCGCAGTAAGAAGAACACAGCACCAGCTTCAATTGAGAGCCAGCATGATTCCCTTTTCTTCTTCTTATTCTTTCTGCTTAAATACAAGATATTATGATGCTTTTTTAGCTTTACAGCATCTTTCCTATTTCTTGGCACAGAAGATCACATCAAGAAAAAGATCTTCTCTTCTCCCTCTGCAATTTCTTTTTATTCTTTTTCTCTTCTCCCCGAAAAACACACATGCATTACTTTTACATGATCTTCCACTAAAATAACATGAAGTGGTACACACAATATTCCATCCTTACATATAAAAAGCATTACATTACAAGATTGCTTACTTTTTGTTCATTTGGTTGTATGAAGACGAAGAAGATGATCATGATGATGAAGCTTCTCAATGTAGAGCAAATCTCAATTTCTGACTCTCACTTCTCACTCTTGTGAACATGCAGTAGTTCTCGTGGTGGTTGGTTTTATATTTTTTTGTATCCCCCGATACCCGGGTATTCTCTAGATCTGTCTGCTCCTCCACTACGAATGCTGCTTACTTGTGTGCTTTTTTTCAGAGAATTTTGCTGAGAATGTTGGTTGGTGGTGTATGGTGTCTGCTGCTGTGATGATCAGGATGACGATGATATGCCTACTGCTTAAAAAAGACTATCTCTCTGCATGCTTGTTATAATAATGTTTGGAAAAGAACAACTAGCTAAAGAGAGAAATTTTTTGTATTGCATCATGGTATTGTATGTGTATGTGCAGATGGATGAAAAGTATGGATGGACTAGTTACTTAGTTAGATAAAGTAAGTTAGTAAAAGAAAATGTGGATGAGCCAATGTCTCTCCGAAAAACATAGAGCTTTTGGTGCTACTATCGCTTGTCTTCTTGATATTTTTTTGTCCCGTGAACAAGAAAATATAACGAAAAAATAACGAAAGAAAGAAAAAAGATGTAACAGTTGCTGGTGTGGTTTCGAATCCAACGGATCGGATGCTCGTCAGCATCAAACAAGAGAGACCGTGTGTCAGTCAGACAGTTGCGGGTTTTTTTGGAAGGAAAATGTTTTTGGAACGTTTGTTGAAATAAATAGTTCATAATTTTAGCAAAAAATAATAATTTTTACATTGAACTATATCCGAACTTGAAAACTGATTGACCCAAATTGAAAGAAAGGACAAAGCCAAGTATTGTGATTTTTGAACCGGCGCGTCTCATACAGAACAAAGAATAATTTTTCTCACTAGTTCTTCTGGAAATTTATACTGCTCACATTTTCTTCCCCCTTCCAATCCGCGATCCAAGAAAGAAGGCCGGATGCAGTGAAAACCCTCACACACACACAATTTTTAGGAGACAGAGGGGAAATCAGAGAAAAGCCGAGATAAAAATGAGCACGCGGTTTTCCCTTTGCTCCTTCAGCTCTCCATTCGTCTGGCTTTAAACAAAATGCCTACTTGCAGAGAAAAGCTTTACCGGTGAAAATCCTGCAGTGCCACATTAATAATAGAACAGTGAATGATGATGCTGATGAGGTGTTGTGTTTTGTGGTGAAAAGTAAAAAGAAAAAAATGTTTTCCTCTCTCTTAAAAAACGAGATAGACGGATAGATGGGAAACCTTGGGGAGAGAGACAGACAGTGAGAGTGAAGAAACCACACGTACACTGTAAAGGTACTATCATATTACCTTGTTCACACCACATTGAAAAACTCAAAACCTGCCACCAAGGACAAAAAAACTTCGAGTCAGTGCGGATAGAAGGAAAGCGGAAGGAAGAAGAAAAAATCTTCTATTCCCACCTATTATTATTGTCTTTGTGCATTTTTCCATCTACTAAGAATCCGGCATAAAGTCATTCACTCTTTCTTTCTCTCTTTTTTTTGAAACTTTCATTTCAATAATAGCCAGTGTTTTCCTGTGAAACGTGCTTCATTTCAAAACAGTATTAAAGCTCAATACACATCCTCAGATATATTTTTTTCTTTCTCGCTTCTTCGTCGACCAACCTTCACCATAAAAATATATCTACCTACTCATTTTTTCTCTCTCAAAACCAAAAGCAGCAACATCCACCAAAACCCCGAAAACCACCACCTTTTTACCACATCATAAAAATAAAATAACTTGTGCCGCATTCCTCGTTTTTCTCTCTCTCTCTGGACTTTTTTTTGGATCTTTGTTGCCTGCTGTTTAGAAGACACCTCCACAACATTTTCCTCCCTCTTTTTTTCTGTATGTCTATCATGCAATAAAAACCAGCCACCTTCACCAGCACATTGTAGATATATTTTCCTGTCTTTTGGTGCTGCATGCGATGCCATGCCACCAAGCCTCATGTTGCCTCCACTGATTTCTCGCTTGCGGATTCCGGATGGATGGATGTGCCACAACAGGAGCAGCAGGAGAAAAAGCATAATATCATGATGATCATCATCTCTAGCAGCAGTGCAGAAGACACCCTTTTGACTTTGTTGTTGTCTCCCCATCAACACCTTCGTCATCATCGTAATAAGTAGCCCTAATAGCTGTACACATGTAGGCTACATTCACTACGTGTTTTGATTTTTATTATTATTTTACCGTAAAAATATAGGGGATCTGTTTAAGCTCAGGTTTTTTGTGTTGTCTCAACTTGTACCTACACACGTGTGATAATGTGCGTGTGGCCCTGTTTGCCCCAAAAAAGAAGAATTGAACATTATTGAACTTGTTGTGTAAGTTTTCATGGTGGAGGGGGAATGGATCTTTGCCTTTGCAAAAGACGAAGAAAAAGTTGGTTGAAACAGGAAGGAAATGGAAGGCATACTGTTCCACATATGATAAAAACGAGGAGGATAAATATAAATAAAGAAGTATGAAATATTGTTGTGCTACTTATATTTAAAAAGTATATCTATGGATTGGAATGATGCATTGAACATGAGGACGTTTTCTGAGAAGAAAATGTTTATTTGGCAGTGGTGGTGGCTGTTGTTTTGAGAACAAGTTGTTGTTTTGCAAGAGAGAAAGAGAGAGAGAGAGTTGTCGTTTATTGGAAAAGTTATGGAGAAAAGGGAGTTTGTTTTTGTTCAAGACAAGTTATTTAAGTTGGTATGGTGGTGGTGTTACTCCGGCGTCAAGAGAAGTAGGTAGGGAAGTATTTTAGGGGATTTTTATTGTCGCCCAAGTGTCTTCAAGTGCCTCGCTCTCTATACCATCTTGTTTTTCGGCTTGTCCTTCTTCTCTTGCAAAGGATATTAGCAACGTTGTTATTGGTAATGACACAAGAGTTGTAGACATTACGGAAATGGAAATGATGGCTGTTGTTGTTGTTGTTGTTTTCGATTCTTAGAACAAGAAGAGCAAGTGATAAGTGTCTTGAGGATGATTATTATGATGATAATGCTCATGTACAGTGAAATGGATGATTGTAGATAAATAACATGATAAATACAGTGTTCCTTTATTCTAGTGCCTCGACGAGCAAAGATCTCTTCTCTGGTCTTGTTAAACTGGCTTGAAGACAGAAAGTTCAAAAGAGATTTGGAATTTCTTTGTTAGCAGTGCGGTACTTGAAGGTTTATAATAATGTATAAAACATTGCAAACGCTTGACAGTTGCATGTCGATATGAATAACCAGCGATATGCAAAAAATGCATAAAATTATGACCATTGAAGTTTAATCTGGTAGCCAGGAGAAAATCAGCATCTATCGATTCACGGAACGTAGATAGATGGATTCTATGTTTCATGATAAATTATAGTGAAGTTAAGAAAATAAACTGTCAACCGGGATTGACCTTGTGTAAGTCAAGAGAAGTAATGGAACACTACGTTGCCTTATACACGTGCCTCTCACCTCTTAATTAGCACTTATTATAAATATGTTGAAGATTTATTTGAGCATATAAGGACAAAAATAAATTTTCTTTGTGTCTTAATGATTTTCTCACCTGAAAAGGAAACAGAGAACAAGCGCAATAAGCAATTGGTCCATTACTGAAACCTTGAAAAAAGACATTTTCTGTGGCTTGATAAAATGTTGAGCAATATGGCATCATCATCATCATGTACAATGTGGTTGATATTTCTAAAACATTGCAACAAAGGCAATTATGTTGACTGCAAAAGATGATGATAAGATAGTAAGAAGGGTGAAAGTGGTGAAAGTTCAGCTAGGCTAGAGATACGACGTCCGAGTGCTAATCAAAAAAGTAAAGAGGTGGACGTGTCCCTGAAGAAGATGGGATCGAAAGATGACGAGTCTCTAGATGATGTTGAATTACCGCCACTGATGCTATTGTTGTTGTTACTGTGTAGACGAGCTTTGTTGTTGAGATTTGACGAGTCGAATAAGAAGAATGCTCCCGATGCTGACCAGAAGAGGAAGGCCTTATTCTTCATTTCTGAAATAAAATGTTCTCACTACTCAAACAGCAGCAATAATGTTGCTGACCACATGAGAATTATTGTAATCACTTTCTCCGTCAGTGATGGGACTGATAAAGTGAAAGTTGTTGAGGCAGACGTAGAGACTGCAGTTGTTGTTGAATCAGCTTGCCCCCAAAAGATTGTTCAAACAAATCCCCAAATTTCCCATACCGTTCCAAGGAGCTGGACACTACTCCCCTTCTCCTCCACTGCAACTCTTGATGGAGGGGAGAGTAGTGGGACCTTTTTTATTATTGCTCACCTGGGGAAAGTGTCATCATCACAAGGACGTGATGAGGATAACGACACGCAGCAACCGCTGCACTTGAGTGCTCTTGTGTTCACTCGGCTTAATCATGATAGCTTCAGCAGTGGTCATAATGATGAAATTGATGGAACCACCACTGCCGAAGAAAAGAATTGGAGGTGTATGAAAAATAGCCAATCATTCTCTCTAGTTGTAACTCTATATATTACAGTTCTTCTAAGACTATTTAAACTAGCTTTTAAACAATTACTAGTTAACTTATTGTTCAGTGTAGCACCAAAGCAATTTTACGCATTGCCACTGTAGTACTTCCGGTTTAAAAAATTCGTGCTTTAAACTCTTTTCTATATAGACATATATATGCCATACTTCTCTAATAATGCTCATCATCATCAATTTTTGCTCGTGATTACATTCTTGGTCTTCTCTGTAACATAATTTTTAAATAGATAGGTCGTCATCAACTACTTGAGTTTATCTTTATCGCCACGTCGTCGTCGTCATCATCATCGTCCTTTTTCTCGCTCTAAATTAGTATATTATTATACCGCAGGGTAACTAGAGTAACAGCGTTTTATACATGTAAAAAATTGTAAGCAATTATACCGCCACTACTTAAGATGACATTAGAGAAATTTACATGTAAACGTACGGCTAGTAAAATAATAATGTTTTGTAAGGTAATTAGTATGCAACGTTAAGAAAGTGTTTGTGTCTCGTGTCGTGTGTGTGAGTGTGTATTTTTTGGTTGAGGGGTTTGAGTGTGTCCGTCATTCTGCCACTCCGTGCGTCCGGAGAGAGGACAATGTTGGACATTTTTCGTGGACTAAAAAACCTTGTGAAGGTGAGCCATGTTCGGATAGATTCGTCAATATTCCGCCTCCACTACAGTCTGACGGTAATGATCTTACTGGCTTTCTCCCTGATTGTCACCACACGTCAATATGTTGGCAATCCCATCGACTGCATTCACACCAAAGATATTCCAGAAGATGTTCTCAACACTTACTGTTGGATCACGCACACATATCTCGTCAAGAGCTCCTTCCACAAAGAGGTAGGCGTCGAGGTGCCACACTTTGGCGTTGACAAGATGCCCACTGACAAGGATGACATGAAGGTGTACAGGTACTATCAGTGGGTCTGCTTTTGCCTTTTCTTCCAGGTAATTAAAATATACCAAATTTTATTTTATCCCAAGTAGTGCATCGCATACCGGGATACACAAGAAAAAATATTGGCATTCCACCCACATATCTCACGTGTTATTAGGGTAGCTAATAATATTATTTCTTTCATTTCAAAGGTTTCTATATTTTTTTCTCAAAACGCCTTCTCCTTCTCATTACCATCAGCATGAATTATTCAACAAGCTCATCAAATCAAATTACAGTATGTTTTTATTTGCTAATAAAAATGTGTTACATGACTTTATATGACACATGATGCTATATCATCATAAAAGCAGAAAAAGTGAAAGCTAGATTCTATACACATGTGTGTATGTTTATCCGGTGGTAAAGGAAGACATTCAACTGACATTGATGATGATGACAGTTGATTTGACGAGCTGTGCATATAATATGCATGGTCGCATAAAAACACAACCTTGATTTGATCATCCGTTTTTTAAAAGAAAAACAGCTACCCCTTTCCCTTTTACTTCCCACTTCACTTATTATGCTTCTCTCCCAGGTTTAATAACCTGATAAATATGGAAAGACGGACAGAGAGCACCCCAAAAAGAAAGATGAGTGCATTGCATATGATGCAGTGTATCTTTTCTTGGCTCTGGTTCTTACTGTATGTTTTTATTTGGGATGAAATGTCTTATAAAAATAATGATAAACCAGTTTACTTGTGCCTATCATTCAGTCTGCACTACTACCACCACCAGAAGTAGCAAAAAGAGAAGAGATCGATGCTTCAACTTCCGTTCCAATAATCCTCGTCATCATCGAGAAAATGATCATGCGAAACTGATGATACGCTCTATCGCTTTCAACAGTTTATGAACAAGCGAGAGAGAGAGAGAAAGACAGTCAATTTGAAGAAAAATTGAGAGATTTTCGGACGAAAAATGTATCCTGGTTAAATATCAGTTGACTTGTTTATCAGCAAGCCTCTTAGATTAAAAGATGATCCACCGATTCCACGGAGTAAACACGATTTGGTTGTTGCAAATAGGAACTGTTCATGACTGATAAATCACAAAAGTCCTCATTTTACAGTGTGTTTAGAAGGAAAATACATCTTTTTGTTAGTGCATATGAATGAACAGTCCCTCATATTAACAACCAATGTAAGCATTATGGTTATCGCTGTCTTGGTGTGAAAAGAAAGAAAAGCAATGCAGCAGAGCAGAAGCAGCAAAAGAAGACAGAGACCAGAAGCACAAGTACAACTCCATTACATAACACATCCTTGTGAAAAGAGGAAGTGGAAGCTCAACAGCACATGTAATTGGGCTATTTAGCTGCACATGCATGGTATTAAGTAAGGAGAAGAAACGATATTATTATTGTACAAGGCTTTTCAAGATGTACCATGTTACCCACTCACTTTTTACGTAATATCTTTATCATCACCATGATCATCATCATCATCGCTCACTTCATTTCATCCTTCCTCCTTTTTTTACTCCTGGCAAGTTACTGCTCCTTTTTTGAGAACCCGAAAAAGTAGAGTGAAGTTCACTTTCTTGCAATACAAACCATTTCTCTTCCCCAAATGCAAAAAAATGAAAACTTTGTTGCACACAATTCATCTGATTTGTAGAAATAAGGTGTAGCGAGTGCTAGCTCAAAAGAACCCGGAATTCCTCTAAAACCTCAGTAAGTCAGTAAGACAAGCGGCAATAATAATATATAGATGCATGCACACACACACACTCCACACGCATTTCGCCACTAACGTCATCATCATTATTATTGCTCTCGTAGACTATTTAACATGATGTGCACATTTGTTCCACCACCACCAACCACTCTAATACCGTCATCATCACTGCCACCACACAACTGTTACAATTTCGTACACGGAGAAATGAAAGTGTTAAATGAGAGCACAGAAAGAGAAAAGCACACAGCAAAAATGCAAATGCGAAAAGTGCAATGCATGGAATTAGATATATTGTAAAAAATGAATATATATGTGCTGTAAGGCTGATGATAAGAGATCTTGTAAAAAAAAGTCTTAACACAATTATTATACGACACTGTTCTGCTCTGCTTGCTGCTTCTGTAATTTTTGGTCTAGAGGAGGAAGTTTTCTGTATGGTAATAAGAATCGACATGACACAACCGCGAATGCACACTACAAGTCTTCCCCCTCCTAGTAGCAGAGAGATTTCTGCTATAAACTCTGCAATTTATTTGAACACGCACAAAAAATATACAAGAAGAGACGTGAGTTTTTTTTTTGGAGAAGCAGTTGGTCTCGTTGGCAATTCACTTTTCCGGCAATTTTCTTGCAATCAATAATTCCACTAATCCCTGCACACATTCAACATTCATGTGTGCATTATGTTGTAACTTAAATAGTGTTTTATTAGATTGCGTATGAGTGCAGAAGGAAATCCTGTCATTTCTACTAATAGCGTATCACTTAGCTAAATTAACATTTTACTTGGGGAATAAAAAAGGAGAACATGAAAAACCAGGGGAAAGAGACAAATTACCTTGTATTACGTTTTTTTGCGCTCTTTCATGTGCAATTCAGAATTTTCAGTGTAGGAGGAGGATTTACCGAGAGGATTGTATAGAAAGAGGGGGAAGGATGTAATATAATATCCATATACAAAAAATACCCTGGTGGTGTAAATCTTCTTAAGCTAATAAAAAAGTGTGAATACTGGAAAATGTTTTATGTGCGCTTTGTCTATGTCCCCTTCTTCCTCTCAGATTTTTGTATCTCTTGGAGGGTGTCAAACAGCACGAAATACGGATTTTATTGGGTAATACTCTAATAATTCAGAGGATTTGCGTAAAATGCAGATAAGCTTGTACAGATAGAAAGCAATAGTGGTGAAATAAGCTATTTATAGGTTTAACCTACATATTTTTACACACTTATTGAATCCTCCTCCCCTTTGATTCTTCGGTAATTAAAAAAATCGTGAGAACTGTGTAAACAATCTGCAAACAGACTCAATTTTCTATTATTAATTAAGACCTTCAAATTTGGCTCGGAAAAGTGCGCTTATTTCTTTTGAGTTTTTTTTATCTAGAGCAAAACCGCTCTTCTGCTTTCGTGAATAATTAATTGATTAATTAAGGAACTTGCCTCAGTAGTCCCATTAATATCCCCATTACAAGTCAAGGCAAGTCCTTTCTGTCATCAACACATTTGCCTTTGAGATTACCTACATTTATCAAGCAAAATCAAGTCTATGGGCTATACACGACATGTTTACATTTTCAAAGTATTCATTCATTCACTCGATTTTTCACAAGAGAGACATGAGCAAATGCCTCCAAAGATTTAAAAAAAAAGTTTCTCATGAATGTTGACCCTGAAATAAAATATTTCGTGTGGAAAGAACCGCCGGCAAAGAGAGATGTGAGTATCACAAAAAAATCTAAATGCTTTAAAACTTTTTTTCTTGAGCGGTGAAGAAAATGCAAATGAACCAAGAGAAAAAAATCTTTTTAAGTTGACATTACCACATTTTAGATGGCTATATGACAGGCTATAAAACATTTTCCTTGTAACAGCTCACAGATAACTTCATTAGTGATACTTTGGAAAAAATGTTTTAAAATAGCTTGAACATCTTGATGATCTTGTTTTTTCCTTCTTATTGCATCCCACTGCTCATCTATTATTGGCAATCGCTCTAAGAAATTGCATGTTTGCCCATTTTTTCTCGCATTGATGATCCT
The DNA here is from genome assembly GCA_034700605.1 of Willowsia nigromaculata. NCBI lineage: Eukaryota > Metazoa > Arthropoda > Collembola > Entomobryomorpha > Entomobryidae > Willowsia > Willowsia nigromaculata. Next base: position 26,297 of record JAQIXX010000662.1, read on the forward strand.
TTTCACTTGGTACAGATTTCAATGCTAAATTTTCTACCGATAATGAGTCGCAATCATTGACTGTGTGGTATGATGACATTGTACTGGTTTTTTTTTCGGAGATGGCCTAGCCTAAATAGTTTATTTAGTGAGAAGAAGAGATCATCAGATCGAATGTCAACCCTTTGATGTGTGTGCCGGCAATGACTGCTGACTGACTGGTGTAAATGGACTGTGTAAAAAGTGGAAAACCCTCTTCTCTAAAGAAAAAAGGTGGGAGAGAAAAAAGATCATTTAATAATTATTTTTGTCAGAAAGGACGTACCACAAATTATTTCAAATAAGCTATAAATACTCGATAACGGTTGAACCTAATGCGCTATTAGTTTTGCTAAACAAAGTATTTTGAAATGTTTGCGAATCGTTGTTACCAGTCGTAAAACGAGTTATGTTTTGGGAAACAAATCGAAAGTATTGCTTTTACAACGTCATGGTACGTTTGCAAAAATCATTAAATTTGCAAGAAATGAAGGGAATTGGCTAAGTGTGAATAGGGTTATGTAGCATGAAAAAAATTGTTTAGTTGCCTTTTAAACAAATTCGGTTTTGGATGAACTATTTCAGCGCTGCAGACTGTGAATTTGACGCCGTGGTCTCATGAGTATAATAGGTGGAAAGTTTGTCCCTCTGTAAAATTGTCACTGTGAGAGATATTTATATGAAACGCTTAAAGTCAATCAATAAGGAAGGGTGTGCTACGATAATTATATTTATATTGTTCCCACCTCACAGCCACCTCCTTTTGTCTTTCATGCCACAGTAATAATAATAATAATAACACGGGCAGTATTTCACCCAAAATCTGTGCTCACACTGCGTTGTTTTTATGTTGCATTGCGAATTGCTGCTGCGAGTGAATTTCTCCAAAAAAAAATAATTTTTGAAAGTCTCCGTTACTCCTACTTCTTCTTCACTTGCCGTAAGCAAGTCCCATCGCCGCCGCTGCGACGACCTCTGAAGGAAAACAAGAATACATATTTATTATGCATGTTGGCAACGTTTTCAGGCCAGAAAGACTCTCAAACTCGCTCCTAGTAGAAGGCTGAAGAAGCGGTACAAAAAAAGAAAGAACAAGATTTTTGGAATCAGTGAAGAAAATCAGCATGCATTACACACACAACGAGAACAACAGCAGCAGTAGCAAGTAGCAGCAAAATAGTGTCGTTTTCTATAGCATATGATTAAAACATGTTGTATTTAAGTTTTAAGTAAGTCGACTCGAGAGAGAATGGGAGAGATAAGCAGAGGGAGAGAAAGAGTGAAAAAAGAGAATGAAGCTAGTTGAATTCATGAGATTACATTGCGGCACAAACAACAACAGTGAGAAACATTTCAAGTCCAGTTTTTTTCTCCCCTTTCACTCTATCATTCAAAAAGTATAAGAAAAATACACTATTGTGTATCTTGTAGCATGACCGCGTGTATCATCATAATGTAAATATGTATATTATGTGTATTTTTATTACATGTCTTTTTGGCTTGCATGTTTTTCTGCATTCAATGCTCTTGTCCAAAATCGGAAGAAAAAATATTTACAATGAGGAGTTTTAAATGCAAGTAGAAGTAAAGAGTTAAGAAAGAAAAGGAGTATTGTTTTTTTTTGTGACTGTCCATAACTGACGTCTTTTCAGTCACTTCAGAAAATGCTTTGATAGTGATTTTTTCTTACTCTCCACCGGAAATATGAACAGCCCCCATGCTATTTCCCTGTGTAAAGGAGTTCACATGTGTGCATGTAAATTGCATTCATAAAGATCTCCTCTATTCTCTGGTCTCCGTTCTGCTTCCAAAAGTTCCAAATGCATAAATTGTTTCATTCTCTTTTTATGCCACTATTTTGCATACAACTCGGACAGGGAGACAAACGTGGAATGACGACAGAAACGGGAGTAAATTCAAAAATTATCTTTAGATATTCATAGCTCTTGCTTGTGCCACTAACACAACTACATGTGCAGGGATGCGTACAGGAAATGAGAGGAAAAATATTTTTATTACATTTTTTCTTCACTCTTTTTTTTTGAGGTATACACAGTAATGAATTAATTTTTACAAATTGTAATGTTGCGACAAAATCAAGTGAAATGGACGAGGAAATTTAAAGCTACGGAACAAAGCTGTGTCTATAGAGTATGTCGTCTCGTTTCCTATTTGCTCGCCAGAGAGAGAAGAGACACGAAGCTAGAAAGCCAGGAAAAATATGGGAATAGGAAGAAGAAAGGGATGAAAAGCCGAGACGATGGTGATGATGATGAAGATGGTGAATGTTGACATGCATACAAAATTCCTTAGTGGATTCATGCTACATTACACTTGTTGTTGTTGTCTGTGAATCTGCTGCTCCTCTTTTTGTTTTCTTTGGTGGTATATGGCGGTCGTGTGGTGTGGCATCCCAAGTCAAAAAGATCACCACGCTATTCTCCTCTTCTCCTCCACCATACCACCACCACCGTCTCCACATGCCATGAAGTAAGTTGAGTAGAGAGAGAGAGTGAAAAAAGAGAGTAGAGTATATTTAGTAGAATAAACAAAAGGAGTGAGGGGACAGCCCAAACAAAAAGAGAATTGAAGAGAATGGGACGACAAGACGATGCATGCCATGCAGGCAGAGAATAGAACATGCTGACTTTTTTGTTTTGGGCCAAAAGTGAAAAAAAGGAAGTCAAGTGGAGACGAAGAAGAGGAAGAAAAAGCTCCCCTCCTCCTCCTCTACACTTGTATCACCATCAGATCTCCATACCACACCGTTTAATCATCATCCTGCAGAAAATAGGGGGAGTTTTATGTAGGGAATGTTTGCTGGACATGTTTTTGTGGCTTAAGTCTTCAAAGCTCGTTTGATGCAGATTTTGCTGAAATTCTTGATGGACAGCCCCTTTTCCATGAAACTTTGGAAGACCTTTGGTTGGTGCAAGAAAACCGCAAAAGAAAGTTCTTGTTTGGTTTAGTTTTTGGAACCGTTTGTCGATTTGCTTTTTCGACTTGTTACATGAGCAGACGTCCTGTTTTGTGTCTTTTGGTTAAATTTGTAGCCACTTTTCCTGCTGAACACGCAAACACAAGTGGTGCACAATTTTTTTATACATGAAATCGAGTGCATTGTTATGTATTTTGCAGTTTTTTATGTCAATTCGTTAAATAATGGAATGTAGTACATGACAGCGTTTGGGATTTCTCAGTGGCTGCAATGGTGACAAAGTAAATGCATGGGAAAGCGGGTTCTTGCTTTTTTGGTGATTTTTGTGCTGACATTGCATGCTCTGTGCGGCTTCTGTTTCTTAGGATATGGATGGTCGGTGTGGGTGGTTTGCTGGTGTGTGTGGTACAACATGTACCTTCTTGTTATCTAAACAAATTTCTAGGTATTTTATAAACATTCTGTTATGAAATATAGTATACACTTCTTACAGTATAAGAAGATGGGATGATTATATCTACTACATCTTAACTTGCTTACTAAGCTATTAAAGCGAGCCGGGTCGAGTTTGTTGGAAATTGAAAGATAAGCAAAACAATCATTTTACGCGGAAAATGACTCCCGTCTCGCTTAGGTAGACGAAAAAGTAACCAGATTTTTTGTATAAATGTATGCCAGAGAGAAAATTATTATATAGGTGAAGTATGCATCACGGTGAACTAATGAAATTAGCCACTAAAAATACAGAGTAATAATATTTTACCTGGGTATTTTATTGATCCGGCCGATCCGGACATTTCTTTGAAAAAAAGGGTGAATCTTGATGCAAGCAATAATATTTTGTATTGAAATTGCTAAATTTAGACTATAACTATAACCCAGTTACATATGAAGGTATTCACAAACAATCATTTCATGATTCTTCAGAACTGCTACCAATAACCCACGCTTGCTTAACTTTCAAGATACTTAAAATAAAATTTTTTTACGTGTGAAGGTTATATCTTAAAGATACAAAATCGCCTTATCAATTATGAGAGTTGAATGTAAAAAATTATGTGATAGCTACATTTTGGAAGAAGGGGCCAAGAACCATGTATAGATCTCTGAAGATAAATAGAGTAAGATAATGTTGAAAGGTTAATCCTTAATATTCGTCTTATAATCTAGGCATCTCTTTAAATTAATAAATTAATTGAAATAACATAATTCGTTATGTTGGTATGTTCCTAAGTAAATTGGGAAGCAGACTAAAATTAATCGTCCCACCACCCACGCAATCGCATGTACATTTCTTTTGCTGTCTCTCCTGATTGCGTTAAGTATTCAAATTATGGGATAAGCTAATACTTTCTCTAATTGTTCATCTGAAAGCTAATTCATTCGATCTCTTTCATCATTAAAAGGTAACTTTTATGTTTGTGAGCCAGATAGTCAGATATATGATCAAAATATTATGGTAGGAGTAGTAAATCTAAATGATTGATAGTTTAATTCTTTGAACAATGACTAAGCAAATGACGGATGATAGTACATTTCGATAAGCCGGAATCCGAAAATACCCAACGTCAATTTTCTTTACAAAAAAAAACCAAGACTGCGAGTACTTGTCTCATTTTTCTGTGTAATGATGCCACTGAAATGCAAAGTTGCATTAGCACATGACCTGCATACGAAAACCAAACAGAGTTGATAATGGAACAACGTCCATAAAGACAAAAGCATTCTAGAAGTACAAAATATATAAAGCTGGCCACGAACATCACTACCACCACTCTAACTGGACGATCTGATGACGAGGACAAAGATTCTCGGATGATTACTTGGCCAAGAAAAAACAGGAACCAGGAAAAGAAGTAGGCTACACGGCTATCTATGTATTACGCATGGTAATCATATAATATCATCTCTCTTATTCTCCAGAAAAAAGGAGAACAGTGATGACGACAATGCATGCAATTGCCCTGGAAAAATAACAAACCCAGTAGAAAAAAATACCCAAAATATAAAACGAAACCAACCATCTATAAAACTAAACCAAAAACCACAAAAAACTACATACACTTGACTTTTTAGCCCAAATAGTCCAGCTCCAAAAACTCTAGAATTTCTGGAGACAAAAAAAAATTTATAATATTGCCACTTTCCATTTTTTTTCCCTTCCTACTTGCTTCTCTCTTTTAAGATAAAGAGGTGGATTGAAGATCGGAAAACTTCAATTGAGAACTTTAAACTTTTTTTTAAAAAAGAGTTTAAGCGCGAGGGAATGTGGTGTTTCAATATTCTGATTTCTCTGAAGATTTTAAAGCAAATTTTTGCGTTGTTCCCACCGCGATATCACCCTCGATTATTTCTCTATGAAAAATTATGCTTTTACTACCACCACCACTTTTTCTGGGGGTTCATTCTAGACGAAAAAAAAATTTGTCCTTGCTCCTATATAATTTTTTGCCCTTATTGCATTTTTTCAGAGGAAGGCCGCGATTTATCAAAAAATTCATACACCAAAGATTTCTTGAGATTGTGGAAAAACCAGCTGATTTGACAATGAATTATACTTTTCTTTTCTTGTCCTTGTGTTTTTTGCTCTTTTTAAAAATTTTGAACTCAAACTTGCAGAACGAAACCAGAGACCACATTTTCTTTCGCCACTCTGGTTTCGGATTTAGAACGCTCCTCTTCCTTAATCTATTCCCTTTTTCGGTCATAATTTATTCAATATAATTTGTTATGCGGATTCTATGCCAACGAGCCATTATTATGGAACATGAGCAATTTCAAGGGAAAGATCTCACGTATCCCCTAGCGAGCTTTTTATATCGACACTCACGGTTTATGTGATTGGGAAAGGCGGGGAAAGGGCGAAAGGAAAATAACCGGATAATCGCTGTGCTCACTTTCTCCCTCTCTCTCACTTTATTCTGATGTGAGGGGTGCTTTTTGGGATTTTCGTTATGGGTGGTCTGGTCTTGTCTGGTGTCAAAGTACCATAAACGACACGCTGTGATCAAAACGATAGCTAATAATAGTAATCATAACAGTAACATTGATGAAGACATTTTCTCTTCGCTGTGTATCTGTTTTGGCTACACATTTGACGATGACAGCAACCTCTTAAAATGGATGATAATCGTAGAGGGATCGCCAGTTGCAATCTGTATCGCATATCATGTATCGTATGATCGACCGGATCAATGATCATTTCTTAGTCACACAAATAATGATCTTCTTTCCCGATTACCGATCGGTGTGAATAAACCGGAAAACCATCTTAAAAAGACATTGACACTTCTTTACATCCTCAAAAGCCCTATATTCCTGTCCACAAATGCCAAGGACCATAGCTGTCGTGTCACTTTCCTCCCAAAAATTTTATCTACCCTCCAAGAATCCAGTAGTACTCTCTTTATGATGATCATCTACTTGGCGAGTCAGTCACCGCTCAACCAACTTTATTTCTCCTTGAGAAGAGTCAAGGAAGCGTTATAAGTAGACATGATCCTCTCAGAGAACAAGACAGGAAAAAAAGTCACCCATCCACGAAGAAAGCCTCGTCGGCTACTTCTCAACATCCAAAAAACCAAGAATTTTATAAATAAGAAGAGACAACGTTTGATACATTTTCTCTACTGATTTGCCAAACAAGCTTGATGCATACGGAATGATAGAGATATTTATGTGCTGTTTTTTTTATTTATAGGACGCATAGCAACTTATACATACGCACTTTTTTACGCACTAATCATCCATATAGTTTTAAGATGTGAGGTTCATTCTCAAGGAAATAGCCCGATAGCCGACTTCCTTCATTCCTTGCACCCCCATTTGAACCAAGCCAGAGAGTTTATAACATCCATGACGACTGATGATGCTGCTACTGCACCTTGTACGCATTTCCGTCCGATCTTAATAAATATCCACTCTATAGGCAAGTGGTCGATAAGATGGAGATCTTGGTGGTGATGATGATGATGGTCTACTTGAACTAAAGAAGGAATACTAATAAAAATATAATATATTATGTAGTGCTCTCGATATACGTTTCCAATAGTTTATATTTCGTGGTTTCGTTGGTGGTTCTTCTTCTTGTAATGCAATAAATATGTCTGCTGCTATGCCGCTGTGAAAGGAGCGCACATGTTTGGGTTTTTTTCACGCGTTTATACATTAGCACGTTTCTCTTGTAAAATAAGTAACACGAGGAAAGAGAGAAGGAAGACCGGCGGTGAAAATGTTTTGGTTGTGTTGAATGGTTCGTTGGTGTGTCTACACAACAAGGAAGTTGTTTGCACCGGACGGACGTAATAATAAAGACACATGCCATGCCACCACCACCGTTTTACATGGATGTTTTCCTCCTGTGCACTACTGCCGAAGTTTCTTTCGCATTTTCTGTTTCCTGGCTTCTAGCCTAACACGGGGATATGTATGCATAATGTATGGTCTCTGTGTGAAAGAAGCGTAATACATTGTTATTGTATAAAAACGTAATGATGATCATCATCAAAAATGAGCAGGAATTAGGAGGTCATTTTTGTACCACGGTGCCCCAAAAATTTGCTTTCTTCCTGAGATTCTACTCTGGTATAAAATAATTGCAGATAATGCATGTATGCTCTATTCAGCCGATTACCTTACAGCAGGTTTTCTTGTACTGTTTATATGGACGAATCGGACAAAAAACGAGCAGTAAGTGGTGGGTTCCCTTTTGCAATTGGGTATTATGTATAGTCTACTACTGAGGTAGATGACAGTGTGCGGTAAGTCGGTGGTGGCGATTGCGGGAAGGAAAGTGTACACATGAAAAAGATGGTTTTGGTGTGTGTACATTGGAAATATGCAGTACTTTTATTATTATTGGTGAATGGTGACTTGGCGTTCGAGTTTTTTTCTTGATCATGGAAAATAGTGTGCTAGTCAGCAATCCTCCTACTTCTTCTCAGCATATACTGTCGGTATTTTGGAAGATGAGATACGTGCTATTCGCTACTGCTCCTACTACTGCCACGTATTTCGAGTTGGGTTTGGAGCATCTTCTCGCACGCCGGCAACAACATTACAAAATTTATGCATGCACACATATAGGTCACAAGAGTTGGCTAACCTTTTGGCACAGCTCCATTCATATAGCTCATCTCTATATGTGATCCTGATACTACTGCTCTGTAATGTGTGCTCAGAGAACCCATACTACTTGCTTATTCAACAGAGGAATAGACCATTTTTCTATACCATTTAGAACAACAAGGAAAAACCTTCCCACGTCTATATTCTTTTGAGCCATATAGTCTACCAACATTACTTACTAGCTTGCTCATAATAAACATTACATAAAAAGTAGTTAACACTGCTATGCAGATCTTCTTCCTCTCTATATATATTTTTCACACAGTAACACAGATCCAAAAATGAAACTACAAAAGTAAGACAATTGTATGGATGGTGGTGAGAAGTGAGAATGTATGCAAAACAATGCGGGGAACGGGAAATGGCTGAAATATTTTCCAGAAAAATACACAAAAATTCTCACCCTTAAGGGTTTACAGTACGTACAAATTAACTTATGTAAAGGGTTCGCCTTGGTGATATTGGAAAAATTGTTAAGAAAGTCAGTCAGTCATTCACTTTTTTCTATTCTCTCATCAGCCAGATTCCTTGTCTTAACAAAAAATGTTACGGGGCCATTTCTCTTTCGTGTAATAGCCTAACTTGTAAGCAGACGCACACACAAACGCGAGATTATTATTACTCTTTATTTCTCTCTCTCTTGTCTCGCAGTTTTTTTATACGCAATAAATATATCTCTGCTCATCCATTCTTATTCCTTGTTATTATTACCTATATACCTATCCCCTTTTGTTTTGCTTGCGTATTTTTTATGTGTATAATATATAATATATTATTTTTGTACGAAACAAGCAGTAATAACATTATTGTCTCTTTTTTTGGGTCCAAGTCCAAGAAAAAAGAATTGTACGACAGAATTACAACAAAACAATAATATATACACGCTACACACACATTATTATTTTTTCTTGGCGTAACATACTCCCCCACAATGATAACGTGGATGGTGAGGCATGCACAAAAATTGTGGGTTCGTCGACATCTATAATATCCCATTCATAACTGGGTGCAGAAGAAAACACACTTTTTGCAAAGAAAATCTTTGGATTGGATCATGTTCCTCATCAAGATAACATGTTGTTATAGCTCTTTATTTTGATTTTTTATATTCGGGTTTCGTTCCTCTTCCGTCTATTCATATTATAATATTGTGCCATTGCTCTTGAAAAAAGTATTTTCTTGTCTTCCTTCCCCTCGGCATCATCAGCATCATAATTTCTCCTTCTTTTTTATTATTAGCAAGGAGAAAACGCAAAAGTAGATGGAATCAGAATGACAAGAGGGAAGAGTTTAGAAAGGATATAAAAAAGCAGGTTTATTATTGAATCTTGGGTAGTAAAGTGAGGAGTATATGGAGTAGTACGATATGGTGGCATGGTATGTAATTTTTTGTTGTTATTGCAGAAATGATCAATAAAAAAGGACAAATTACTACATTACTTTGTTTGTATATATTTATTAGGTAGATTTTGGGGAGAAAAGTAAGAAAAAAAGGGCAACAGCCTCATGAACTATTCAGCTGTCAGGGGAGTAGTGCTGATGAATAAAAGTGTCAATGTGTATTTGCATAGAAGATTTTTATGGCGCATGCAGAAAGATATGAGGAAAATTAAAAATTTTAGTGAAACAAAAAACTTGCTTCGTGAATTAAAAGGTTTTGTTTTTATTTGGAATCTCACTTCCGGTTTATTGGGAGTGTTAAAAAGCTGTAATAAGTCTTGAAGCTTTGTTTTTAAGTTTAAAAAGTTGACTTTTAAGCGAATCTCTGACAAACGATTAAATTAAAATGAATGAAATACTAATATTTTGGTTAAATAAGTTTTCTTTTGCTCCGTCTAGCATTTCCGGTTTAGTGAAATGTAACCAGCAACTAGAATTATTGTGGTCCTTGCATTGCAAATCTGTCAGCGTAAATTAGCAAAAAATGATAAGCCAGCCACTTTTACATTTACCTATATGAAAACTACATGAGAGCAATGGAAATCACAAGGAAACCCAATTTGAACTGATTTTGTATTCTGATGTATGCATATTAATAATAATGAGTAAGAAGAAGTCTGTGTATACAGAATGTATGTTAGATTGTTTTAGAGGTCCCCGAGGTTTTTTTGTCTCTCAACTTATTTGTCGTATTTTTTGCTTGAGGAGATGGTATGTTGCTCTGTTTGTGTCTTTCAAGAAAGCGGACAGACTGCTGGCATGGCAAAGGAGTGTTTCTCTTCTTGTGAGTCAGCGAGTAACAGTAGAGCAATATTTGTATGCTGTTCTCTGATGATGGTCTTCTGGTTTACTTCTTCGTTTTCTTTTGTCGTCTCTCTAAAGAAAAAAGAAGAAGACAAAGGAGATCCAGAAATGGAAAGGAGTCACAATCACATGCGAGTAAAATAGACATATAGAAAAGAGAGATGTGGGGAAAGATTTTTATTTTCATGTGGAGAAACAGTGTGTGAGCGAGTAGAGTTGTTCGTTGGCTTGCTGACTGCATGACTGTTGTTTTGCGAGATGAGCTTTTATACTCCTTTTGTTTTCTTCCTTCTAGTCCATTTACAAGACAAGAGGATGTCAAATAACAAGTAGGACTAGATGAGTAGGAGTAGAAATGATAAGGACAACAGTATGAAAAACTTATGTTCTGCCGTTTGTCGACTGCTTTATTTTTATGGGAACTTGTTTTGCAATAATGAGCCCACTACGTCATTCATGTTTCCATAGATGATATCTTCCTATGATGAAAGCAATAACGTGTATTTATAAGTTAATTCTGGGTGAATCTTTAAATTATACCTTTCCAATAATCCAATGTTGATTTATTTCAAGTTTTCATAACTATTTACAATTCAAAACTTCAGGATAGCTAGAGCTATGACAACATTGACAACTGCTGTCTTGCAGTTCTCAGCCACGTAGAGGTTTGGGCGCGACTCTGCTACACCGTTTAATTGTCTCTACGTAAAAGAGCCGGCTGAACTCTAGTTTTTATTGTTTTTCTACCACTCGCAGTGATTTCTGCTCTACTGCTGCCATATATTTTATTCTACAGCTACTATTGCTACCACTGCATTTACAACAATCTTTTGTCACCCTATTCTACTCTCTCGCTCCAAAGAAAAATATATAATCTGCTCTTCTCAACAACAACGAGCAAGATAGAGGGCTAGAGTAAAATGAAGACTTAAACTTGTCTCATTCCTTTGCTTCTCTATAAAATACTTTCATGTAACTTGTCTCACGAAATGGTTTGCTAATACTTTTAAATATCTCTTTTTGGCTTTCGCTTTTTCTCAAACAAACATACATTCATGTACATAATCGCGCGCTGGTAATACAAACAAACAAAGTGTAGTCACCAGCCACCAGCCAAGAAAATATAAGAAACAACGATGCTCCTTTCTTCTTCTTGAAACATCGATTAAATGTTACGACAATTAAGCTAGTTAAAAGCAAAAGAAATATGAGTACACGCTTATGTTTTCTATGTAGCCATGCTGCAAGAGTATAAGACTTGTAACGAGAAACAACAATAAAAAATCACAGCCATAACTTTCCAAACGGTTTGCGATACGGTTTTTAAAAAAGTCGCCCACACAAACTTAAAGAAACAGCTTGTTCTTTATTATTTTCGCAAGTTTACACTCCACAACTTTGCAGTAGTAAAGCTGTGTGAATCCAATTTTTATCATGTATTGGCACGCATGCTATTATTAACTAATAATGCATCACTGACTTTTTATAGTGTGATAATGATAATAGAAGGGAGCACAAACACCCATTTATGTGCACAGCTTTTGTTCTTAAGTTTAACATAACGACAATCGACTGCAACTCTTTGGAACATAATAATTGTAAATTACTCCCTTCTTTGAAATACTTTGCTGTGATCTTGTCACTGACAAGTTGTCAGCCGTTTTGATTGAAATTTTTAGGAAGTTTTGATGGCAAATTTGTGTACATAGAAAAAATGATCATTTACCTCTGCTAGTTGTGACATGGGATATGGATCTACAGTTTGCAATTACTATATTTGTAAAAACTTACTATTCAATGACAATGAGCGTAGCGTGCAAAATGAATCTGCAGTTGATGTTTTAAATGCAGTTTAAATAAATAGTTTAACTAGGTAAAAGCTCAAAATGGTACAAAGAAAGCAAACTAGTCGTATCTGAAACCTATCCAAAGATTGGCAAAATCGTTTATGGCATCTACAGCATAACATAAATTTACTTTAACATAAACCCATATACAGTGCACACAATAAAAACCGGCTTCAATTAGTTTCAACAAACTCATTGACTGATCGACTTGATATGTATGTGACATAAGTCGGCATGTAATAACGAAGACGAAATCATGATATAACGAGGTAAGGTCAGAAACGTTGTTACTTTTAATGCAGACCATAATGTACTGTGATTTAGGTACGTACCATAAGACACAACTTTCATCGTTTTTATTGAAGTACTGTGATTGTGACAAATTATTTGCCTGTCTTAGCCACATGCGATCATGGTGTTCAATGAATTTCAATGAATTGAACCTCAAATGATATCAAAGCTCAAGGATAGAAAAATTGATACAGACACGCACACGTACGGTTTCCATAATCATGAACAGCAATAAATAAAATGCGTGCTCTCTGGTTTTTGTCCACAAAACTCATCGGAAATGCATTGCACTTTACTTTTTGGCTTTATGATGGTAAGTTTTTTTGTCATGCTTGGCTCTAAACTAGAAACAGGAAAAAAGAAAAAAACTTTATCCAGAATTTAAAAGCATAGAAACAACACTCCATCCGATAGAAACGCAATCAAATAGCATAATATTTAATATTAAGAAGTGAAGCAACTTAAATATGGATGGATTTCTTGGAGAACTAAACGTGTAAATAACCCACAGTCTTTCAAAGAAAAAAGAATAAAAACTGAATCTCTCACAAAAAACGAATGAAAAGCACAACTACTTAAGCAAATACATTGAAAATCTCTTGAGGTTTTTCTTTGCCACCACCAAAACATATCTCCCGAGGGATTTTTCCATGCAAGACTGCCAGATCGCATTACAGCGCTATAAGCTCTCTATTTAATCAGCAAATAGTCTGTCCGTCCAATGACCTTTTCCTTACATACCTACCTATCAATTCAAAAGCTAAATATCAAAAGCTAGGACACTCCAAAAATCTCACGTTACCCTTAAGTCTGAATAAATTTTACCTTTAACTCATAATTTCCTCCACTCATTGCTACTTATATCCATTCGTTTCAATCTTTCAAAGAAATCTCCCACGCACTCTTTGGCAACCCTCTTCCCTTTGCATCCAGCTGAATAGCTACCGCATGATATGATAAACTGCTTTATACTCTTTCTCCCTGTCCTCTGTTGCTCTTTCTCCTCTTCCTTTCAAAGGGAAACATCTTCCCCTTCTCCCTCTTCTTCCTTAGTCTTTCCAGCTGTACAACTCCACTCATCTCAACTGCTCCACTCCACAAAATAAAGTCCTGTTGACATTTTCCCTCTCTTCATTTTCATGCTTTGCTCCTACTAATCCACCAAAAACCTATATGCATTGCGTCACAAATAAACAGTCTTTTCCTTCATGCATTTTTTCTCTCCTTTCGTCCGCCACCCCCACCACCACCCAAAAAACCACAACTAGAACAACTTCTCTACTTGTCCTGTCACATTCCCTGTGTATATCTCTCTTTTCTCTTTTTCCTCTCATGGGAAAAAATATCAGACTAAATGATATGAATTCTTTATATATTTTTTTTATTTTTGGCTCCGTTCAAGAATAAGTAAGTAAGTGAGTAAGTACTCTTTCCCTCTTTCTCTCCCTCTCGAAAAAAAGTCTTGATCATCTTCTTTCAGAGCTCTCTACTCTCTGCTCGACCAAGCAAAAGTGTTTTCTGGCACAAGTCAGGCATTGCATTAAAAAACATTGCTGCTTACATCGTCTTCTATGCTGTCGTTCCGCTGCAATCTGGGAGAGAACCTTTTTTAAGAGTAGCAGCATAGTAGAGACTCTTTCTGCACGTAATAATAATAATATCCGGAGAAAAATAATAATATCTTATATGGCTTTTTTTTTCTTCATTGACAGAAAGATTCTCCTGCTCAATTTATTTGTACACACATGGCAGTAGTCAGTCGTGACGTGAGCGTTTCCAAGAAAAGGAGCACGCGAGAAAAAGACGCGACATCGTCATATTTTTTCTCAGCTTCATTTTTTCACAGACCATCGGCAAATTTATGAAAGGGAATATGTAATGCATAATAATAATAATAAAAATCAAGAGTTTTTTTCCTGAAAATTTTAAAAAGTAAAAAGTAAACCTCTCACAGATATTATTTTGGGACATGCCTCATTTCACACAAGAGGTAGTGGTTAAGATGAGAACATGAGGTTTCGGTCGCATCACTGAAAATTTGGAGCAAACAAAAAGTAAAATTATGATGATTATATTTTCTTGGTAGAATTTTCAAAGGAAAAACTGGTTTTTAATGAGTTATGTAATGAGGGACTGCAAAAATTTATAAAAAGTCGGTCTCTGGTCACGTCGACCTGTAATGTTGTGAGTTGTAGGTGGATTTGGTATAAAGAGAGAGAAGAAAAGGTCAGTGAATTGTTTATTAGCTTGCGTCATCATGGGAACCGGCACAGAAAAATATACTGCAGTAGAAATAGATATAATATAAGGTTTGCGCTGGTGGAAAATCTGCATTCCTTCCCGGTAACCCAGATCCAAGAAAAAACTTCCCGATGGAAGAGCTAAAACCTTCCCAGTAACCAAGATCCAAGAAAAAACTTCCCGATGGAAGAGCTAAAACCTTCCCAGTATAAAATTTGTGACTTTGGCTAGAAATTTTATAATTTTTGGAAAAACATTGTGGATTTAGCAAGAAAATTTGAGATTTTTAGAGGAAACTTTTTAATTTTTGGAAAAAGATTCGGTAGCTTTAGCAAAAACTTTGAGATTTTAGGACGAAATTTGAGTTTTGTGAAGAAATACTGATACTCGGAGAAGAAATTTTGTAACATTAGAAAATTTTTGGATTTTGGAAGAAAATTTGAGGTCTTGGGAAGAAATTTTGGATTTTGGGAAGAAAATTGAAGGTTTTGGGAAGAAAAGTTTAGATTTTGGGAAGAAAATTGAAGGTTTTGGGAAGAAAATTTTAGATTTTGGGAAGAAAATTTTAGATTTTGGGAAGAAAATTTTAGATTTTGGGAAGAAAATTGAAGGTTTTGGGAAGAAAATTTTAGATTTTGGGAAGAAAATTGAAGGTTTTGGGAAGAAAATTGAAGGTTTTGGGAAGAAAATTGAAGGTTTTGGGAAGAAAATTTTAGATTTTGGGAAGAAAATTTTAGATTTTGGCTAAAAAGTACGGACTGATGAAGATGATTTGCCAACCTTCCTGGCAACTAGGTTGACGGGTTGACACATTTTTTCCACCAGCGAAGGTTTGCAATAAAATGTGTGGTAATACGAAAACTTTCTTTAGGGGAAAAGTAAACGAGATCATATTCATTATGATCATCATAATAAGAGGTTTTATATGCAGACAGGGAGTAGTTGGGTAATGAGCTAATAATAATCTCATCTGTGTGAAAACTACTTGTGGTGATGGGAACCAGCTGCTACTGGTTCTGTATTTTTTACATGAAAATGGAAGAGTGAAAACGAGTTGAAAATTGCAAATGCTTGTTTCTTCAAAAAACATTGAAAAAACAACCAGTGACTCTCACAAGTCGGGGAGGATTGTGATTTTTTTTGCTCTGCGAGAAAAGTTTTATTGCTTTTTTATGTATGTACAAGGTACTTTCTCTTGCTTAAGCCTAATTTATATAATTGGGGAACCATTGGCAAAAACTTTCACCGGAAGTAAATGGAAAGTAGAGGCACTAAAAATGTTGCACTATCATTAATGTGTTTACTTGCTGCATGAACAGTCCCTGAAAAAGTGCAGACAATGTAATCAGCATAATGTTGTTGTGGTGTTGCCGGAATTGATAGCTCATAAAAAATCATGGAGGCTTTTGCCCTCGTCTCCTTTAAATAGATATTTATGAGCGTCTCGTTCCTCCACGATCAAGTATCCCAAGCGTTTTTGAGGGGGCGCGTTAATGTGTAAAGTTAAGAGATCCACTTGTCGTGTCATTGTCGTCACCTTTTTTCTCTATCCTTCACTCCTCTAGAGACAAGAAAAGTTCATTGAAGTAATGCCGGTTTTTTCTTGGGTGTCCTGAAAAAAAAACTATAAAAAGAAAGTCAAGTGAGTTCTTTGATCTTTGCTTTCTAAAAAACTTTCTCTTTTTGCTTTCGCCCCGTCCTTTGACATTTTTAGGCAATTTTATTCTACATTCCGAGGTGGCTTTGGAAAAACTGGGAGGGAGGTAAGATCCAAGCGCTCATGATGGATCTCGATGTAGGCATCATCCCTGACATGGAGAAGAAGCAGAAGAAGAAGCTTCTCGTAGACTATCTTCATGACAATATCAGACAGCACAACTGGTGGGCATACAGATACTTTTTCTGTGAGTTGTTGGCCCTTGGGAATGTCATCGGTGAGTGTATACTTGCATGTTAATATGGTTGCTATGGAAATGAATGGTGAAAGTTTAAATAATTCTTTTTGTATGTGTCACAGGCCAGATGTTCCTAATGGACAAGTTCTTTGAGGGTGAGTTCCTCAGGTTTGGCATCGAAGTACTCAGTCTTTCAGAAGAGGATGAGGAGCGGCGGGTGGACCCAATGATAAGAGTGTTTCCTCGTATGACCAAGTGTATATTTCGCAAAGGAGGTCCGTCCATGAACATTGAGACCCATGACGCACTCTGCATCCTCCCACTGAACGTGGTCAACGAGAAAATCTACATTTTTCTGTGGTTCTGGTTCCTCATTCTGGGCTTCCTCAGCAGTCTCACCATTTGTTACAGATTTGTAGTGTTTGTGTCGCCGAGAATACGAGGCTTCATTTTAGGTTCCCGATTTCGTCTCCTTAGTCAAGATGTGATTCAGACGCTAGTCAAAAAGTCCCGACTGGGGGATTGGTTCCTCTTCTATATGTTGGGACAGAACATTGATTCCATCATATTCAAGGTAAGACGCAGTTGACAAAACATTCATGCATTCATATTTTTTCATTTTTTACAATCATGAATCGTAAATCCGTGACATAAAAATCGCCAGCCTTTCTCTAATTAAATCTGCTACCCTACCCAAGTATTGTTTCACTTTCTACGCTCCTTCCTGCATTATTACTACAGGTTGCATAACATTACTAATTTCATCACGTCACTTTTCTTTCATGAGACGAAGAATTACTATCTAGTGATATGAGAAGTTGCACTACTTGAGAATATACTTCAAGCAACATCGTAGTGTTTATTAATGTCAGTAGCACTTATGTAACTTTTTTAGTGTTGCCCTATACTTCTACAATGTGATGAAAATTGATTTTTAAAGGTATCTACAAATTTTACAAATGAAACAAACCTTTAATTTATAATGAAATACTCTTTGCAATTTCAAATGCTAGTTAAATCAAGACTTCAAGATTCGCCGTAACAGCTGCACTTATCTATGTGACATTTTTTGGGGCGATGACTTTTGGAATTTGGAATCATTTCATTTATTACAGTACTACCCCCAATGACTATCCTTTTCATTTCCATACTTTCGTTTTTAAAAACTTTTCTTAGCAAATATTCATTAAAATCTTTTTGGACATCTCTACAGACTTTTTCATAAAATGCTCGGACCCAGCTTTCTAAATGGTTGTCATGTTTCCCTCAGTCCATTACTTTGTCATATCGTCTTGTTTTACTATACTAAAGTTGACTCGACACATCATAATATATTGGTTGTACTCACATATTTTCTATTTCTAACGATAAGCTCGACTCCAATATATATGGCAACTGAAGTCTTGATCTTTACTTCATCTCCAAAAACTACACTATAATAATGCGTCCAATACCATATTGCAAAATAGATTGTAAGCCAAAACCTTTGCATGACAAGAAAAGCGGATGAATCAACCATAACTAAAAATAACCAGCATGCAAGATGAGTTATTATTATCATACGCAAAGAGACTGAAATACAATTGTCAATGAATTACTTTCTTTCTTTTTCACATTTGCTTCCTCTCCTATTCCTCGTGAGTCTCTTGTCCTCTGTCTCCAATCTCTCCCCACGTCTCTCTACAATTTTCTTGACTCATATATTTCTAGTGAATAATGAAGACATGCTTCCTCTTCTTCTCTCTGCATAATAGAGTCGATGTCTCCTAAACAGAGAGAAAAATCGGTGGGCTAAACGGTACACGGTATATCTGCCATCATAATATGATGATCTATTTAACCGATAAAAAGGCTCTACTTGTCTGGTACACAGATTTTTGGCACTAATTGGCAAGAATAAAGACAAAAAACTTGTTCGTCTCTGTGAGGAAAGTAAGTAGAAGTACACGACGACAGAGAAAAAAGCGGAAGACTAGATTTTTTCTTGATCTTACTCACAGCAAGTACACGACGAACTATAGAAGAAGATGAAAAAATAGCTATCCAATGTAGAGGATTTGATTTAATGACGTTGCTTGACAAGACCTCTACCATTCATTCAGAGCGAATATAACTTATTACAGTGTACTTCCTCCTACACGGCTGGCGAAGCCATCCCGTCCTCGCCGCATCCCAAATCGAAGATTCATTGGTTGAAGCAGGGTTGCAAAAACTTTCTCTGGTGGGAAATAAATAATAAATGAGTGCCAGCTCCAAAAACTATTTGTTTAAGCCTGGGATCTTGAAAAGTTGTTTGAAGAATTTTTTACCTAAAAAAGTTCAATAGCTTTCAAAGTCAGAATATCAAACTCCCAAACTAAAACCAAGTTTTTGCATCCCTGCTGCACACATCCTTCTTTTGCTATTTCTGTGTAAAAGGGATGTTTTACGACGGATATTATTATTACATGGATGACTACTAGACTTACTCTGTCTCTTCCCCTTTTCGTCTGTTTCTCCACCAGATCATCCAGAACGAGAACGACCTCATCATATTAACTATAAAATAGATAAATACACTCAATATGACAGTCATATCAGACCAACTAGAAATAAAACCCAAATCCGCGATGATACCACGATGAACCACGTTTTTCTGGATGACTGAATGCATGAGTCTCTTTCTCTACACTAAAGATTGTGGGGGAGTCCCAACACAGAAAAAATGTTTAAACGGGTTGTTCTCATGTAAAACCATCGACAAAAAGCGATCAAGTTTCCTTCGTTTCTCTTATTTCCTACTTTCCCCCAAGCAAAACTATCAAAACTGGTTTACACACATACTTTAAAGAAAAAGGCAACCCCATTTTTTCGATAGAAAAATGTCTATACTAATTTTTTGCTTTCTCTTTTCTCTCTTTCATTTTTTCTCTGCCGCTGCCGCCACTACTACCCCTGTGCATTTCTATCATCTTCTTCTGCTTCTGGTGACAGGAAGTGATGCACGAGCTGGCACGTAAACTGGGACATCCGAAGGACTATGGTGACCCTTAAAAAAGTCTTGTAAAAAATTTCATCCTATTACAATATCGCGAGTATCCAAAAACATTATTACAACTTATTATACAATCATAGTTTATAGCAATTTCTCATCATCGCAATATATACATGATATTTTGAAATGATTTTTCTGAAAACTATATTTCTTCCATTTTTGTCTTCTTATTCATCATCATCGTCATAGTAATCTGATATGTACATATATTATAATCATTTCTCTCTCGGTTTTCCATTTTATACATGTATTTATGTTTTAGGTACTATAAATGTTAGAGCTAAGTTATGACGAATTTCATCATCATTTTTCTTTATTACTCTTATTATTAAATTATTATCACAAAAAATATATATTATATCTCTTAACACAACACATTCTTTACCCAATTTTTTCCACCACCACCACTTTACTTATGAAAGGACGAAGGACACACGCAAAATAAGAAAGGACGACTGCCGACTGACATCATCATCATCATCTTCTCTCTATCTATCTCTACTCTTCTCATCTTCTTTGCCAAACATGAGATTTTTTGGTCCACGAAGAAGAAGGAAAATTCTACACTACTACCAACAATATAAACTAAAAAAATTGAAGCTATAAACGCTGCCACACACTCAAAAAAATTCTCTAGATAAAAATTATTATACACTTTTTCATATGAAAAATACAAAACAAAAATATAAAATTTTCATTTCCAAGGTCGGGACCGGACTAAAAAATATGGGTTCTCCCTTCGGAAAAAAGTAATATTTAATAGCGAAACTGCCGTTTTTCTGTGAGTGCTGCGCGTAAAGACCAACTGCCAACAAAAATTGTCTCTCTCTCGTTTTTTGTTCCTTTATGAAATTTTCTTTTACACAGACACACACACAAAATTTATATATAATCGTATAACATATTAGAATTAATGATAATGATAATTGGGATAATATTCAGAGTAATAATAAATAATAAAATGGTAATTTTTCCCCTTCTTGGGTAATATTAATAATGAGAGGAATAAGAACAAAAAAGTTTTTTCTACAAAAGAAGGCATCATTCTCGCAATAAATCTAATCTTTTAAGGAAAATCATACGATGATGATGATAATGTTAGCAAATTATATACTATGGGTAATACCTATAACTACTTATATGACTATTAATAATATTTTTGACCCTAAAAAATACACACAAGACAAGAAGAGCACTGCCATATTTCCGGAGGATATTCGTAACATGTATAATAAATTATATTTAAATATATATGATATACTCGAGCTATTGTTTCAATGTCCTTTTTTATACTGTCTTTGTCGTTCATTCAATTTTTCAAATGCATGGTTTTGTGAATACATTCTTACTACATATTATACATATTTTGCTCGGGTATAAACAAAAGGAAAAAATCGGGCCATTATTTCCATAATAATAATCATAAACATAATTTTTTCAAGTCATAATCGTATCTAGAACAAGTAGATTTAATAGGGGCGAATAGAAAGAGTGAAAAAAAGAACCAAAAAAGGAATCCATATTGCTACTTTGTTCTCTAGGGCAAGAGAAAGGGCATAATCCATTGCTGTAAACGTAATTGTAGTAGATATCTCTTTTAACTTGAGAGAACTGCTAAAGAAAACTATCTTGTTTGAGAGATAGTCGAGGCGACATTGCATTATAAGTTTGAAAAAGAAAAAAATTGGATGACACACTTTTTAGTAGACACATTTTCAGATAAACTTGCTCCAAATTTTTCCTTTCCAATTTTTCATTCGTTTTTTGCTGCCTTTCTTCTTCCAGAAAATGAAAAAAAATGGACCAGAAGAATGTTTAGATATGGGGCATGGGGTATACTGGATTTGGCATAATATATCAAAATCTTTAATGTGATTATGCACTTTTTTCAAAGTTGCGTTTCTGTCTGTCTAAAAATAGAACAGTAATTTGGGTAGCTTATTTTTAATGAAATTGTAAAAGTGAAAGTTTAAACAAACTAATATGTTTTGGAAGCACTATGTGAAGATAAGTACTGGAAGTGGAACATACATACTGATCCTATTAAAACTTTCACCTCCAGACCTCGAATAAATTTGTTATTATGATTAACACAACCAGTCCTGTTGGGTTGAATTTAAATGGCTTCCGTTTACATAAATAACTTCGTCCAGGTTTGCACATGACATGGTTTGGGAGAAAGCAGATATAAGTTCCTATTCAACATTTTATTATACTAATCGTTTATTTTCACTCTAACTTTCTCTCTGTGTGTAGAAATAACCCATAGAACGATTTTAGAATAGGAGTTAAGTTTTTCAAATCAGAATTAGACAGTAGTCTCAGTCTCCTGGAATGATGAACCTTATCTTATACTCTTGATAAATTATTTGTAAATATTTGTACGTCTCGAATCGGGTATTATATTCTAAGCATGTATATTGTGTATTAGCTCGACAAGTGAAATAATGATAAAAATGTAATACATGTTATTGGTATTATATGAAATAGAGTAACGTAAACTGCAAAGGGAAAACGCAGAGATCTCTTGAATATCGCACTATAAAAGACCACTACATATTATTTAATTTCTATACGTAATTATAATGTTATAGCCTATAAGACCACGTCATTTCTAAGTTGATGTATGTAATATATTCTGGTTTATCTAGTTTTAACAAGGATTGTTCTTTACAAGCAGGTATGTATATTTAGGCAAACAATATAATGCTTTCATGGGGATATAGTGTCGAACAGTAGCCCATGATTTGATGGTGAAAATGCTTTGCTTAAAAATTATATGGGTGTGTCTTGGTATGAATGAAGTCGTAATATGTTTTGCCTACTTTATTTTAACAAGATTAGAATGTATTGTCAAAATTCAATTATCAATTCACTTATCATTGCATCACACACACATCCGCGAAACAGAGCAGAATCAAAAAGTTAAAAAGTTTCACGTTGAAAGCTACCCTAGAAACACCCCATTGACAGTGCGTAAATGGTGGTTACACAATATCTGGGACAATAGCTGCTCTAGTCTGGTTCTTAATGCACTTTCTATCCACGCTCAGTGAGAGAAAGTAAAAAAATCTTAATCGCGACCTTAATCAAAAGAATTACACACATTTCTTCTCCTTCCTAGTTTCTCTAATCCACTTTTCTGCAACATCAAAATTGTCTATTTTCGTCTGTATTTCTTTCTCTCCCATTCTTTGTGCATTTAATAGCCCGTAATAACACTTGAGACAGGATAATATGTTAATATTATTATCAACTCTGAATATGATAATCTTGCAAGTTGTAGAATCACCATGCAGATAGCAAGCATACTGTCGTAAGTACACGAACAAGGGAGAAAAACGGGCAATCACAATTTTTTCGTAACACTTTCCCTTTTTCTCTTGTTGCAGTGCGTTGCGTTCCCATTTTCTCATTCATTTTCGTGCAACCAATGCTCCAGAATCGGAAGAGGCGAATTAGCCTCTAAAAATAAAATATTTATGATTACTTTTTACTACTATTATTATATGACTTACCGCAAAAACCGAAACAAGCACTTTACACTACCCGAAAATAGAGAAGAGACGCCAGTGCACAAAACCAAACCACAACACAAAAAACGCAACAACGAAAAAAAGTGGATCAAGGGGAAAGGCATTTCATTTCGGTGGTTTTTTCTCTCCCTCTTTTTCTCTTGAATAAAAAAATATGAAGGCAAGAAGGTACATGAAGTTTGAGCACTCTTCTATATTTTCCGGTTTATTAAGTATTCAATTCACACCAGGGAAAAAATGAAATAATAAGTCTGTTTCAGAAGCATAATATTATACGGTGAAGCATATTATGATGTATAGTTTTTATATGATATGTTGATATATATCTATCTAGCTATACACTTGATTCCATTTCTAATTTTTTATTCATACGTTCCAGTATCCTCCTTTTACTTTATTTACTGCAAGCCTTGGATACACATAAAATACTGCATTTTCATATTGGAAAGATTCAATTTGGCTAAAAATATATTGACCTTTGCTTTTTATCAATTTCCTAAAAATTATTACACTGGAAATCGTCCGTGTAATTTTCGATAAAAATATTTTGAGTACATTTACCCAGCCCTGATAACAAAAAAGTGCCTTTGATAAAAACCAAGTTTCAAACCTTAACTTTCACGTTGATGCTGCCCACATGCATACTTCCAAATAACATGACATGAACTTGTGTTCAGGAAAATTGTGTGGGAAAAGTGTACTAGTTGTAAAGTTTTCACTGATAGTATATTATTATGTTTTAAAGTTCATAAAATATTGTAACATGGCCATCTCCTCCGTCTTCTTTATTCTCATTTTTCTCTGCTTCTTTTCAAGTTGATGATGTACCGATGATTCTAATGGCGATGATGAACCAGTTAAAAATGTTTGCCAAGCCAATTAATGTCAGTCTCGAATGAGTCTCGGTGTTGGCGGTGTTACTATATAACTCTGTGATATAAATCCTGGCAGTATATTTTCAACAGTCGTTTGGTCGGTCGTCACACAAATATACATATATTTTTCTTCATGTGATCAAGACAAGATGCTGATCATGATCATCACCATCGTTTCCACATGATCATTATTACTTGCTCGATGCGTGCATGTTCAAAAAGATTAGATGATGATCGCCAAACAACCTATCTACATGTCCCACAAATATAATAAATTGATATGCATATGGGATGCAATGCACACACAAAAAAATCGCTATCTTCATCTGCAAAGAATTATTTTCTGTGTCATAACATACGGTCTTGTATTGAGTATAGTATATAATGAGTTACTGAAGAGAAAACCGACCGACCGACTCACTAACTGACACCACCACCGCCATCGTCAAGCACCGAGAAAACATTTTTATTACTTGGCTTAATTCTCTAACTTTATGATAACCGTATATAGAGGATCAACGAGGAAGAAAAAAGAGATGCATGATAGGGCTTCAGATTACATCATCACGTCACCCA
>JAQIXX010000663.1:0-50867 GCA_034700605.1 Willowsia nigromaculata
TAATAGCAGCGTAAACACGGCTGGTTTGATGGTGGCGGTGACAGTGGCTGGCAGTGGTATGTATGCTACATGGAAATGAAGTAAGTAGGGCAGTGGTGCTAGTATGGAGTATCGTCATCGACGCATACATAAATGATTATGGCTTGCATGAACATATTATATACATACAAACCCGAGTAAAACGCGCTTCCGTACTATATGTAGGTCTTCTCACGAGAACCGCCAACTCTCAAGTTACCGTTTTAAAAGGATATTTAGGTAAATCTGTTTGATGCTCCATTACGAAGCTTTTTTGAATGTTGCTTTTTTTCTTTGGAAAAAATAGCATGCAGTAATGGCTTTTATTACTGTACACACGTAACTAAGAAAGAATCAAGGGAAGTAGGGAAGTACAAAGTACAATAGAATATGGCTTTCCCTTGGTCGTTCACTGACACGGTAGGTTAGTCGTATACGTGTATTTTATACTGCATCTTTTATTCTTCCATGCCAGGCATAATCATAATCATCATTTTAACTCCTTCTTACGACCCGTTGTTGTTTTTTATGCTGCCATCTTCTTCTTCACTGTCGTTTTGCCTTTTGTACAAGAAAGCATTCAGGAGAACTGGGAAGTTTTTACAAAAAGGAAGAAAAAATAATAATAAAGGAATGAGTTTTTTGCTTATATATTCAAGCGATTTTGGATTCTTAAAGTGCGCACATGTAAATGAACTTTCTTCCTCGGGTTCAGTTTTCGTTTACAAGTTTAAAAAAAGTTGATCCTATGGTGAGTATGCTAACGAAAACGCAGAAAAAAAAGACTTCTGTTCGTGATCTGTGTTTTCATCATATTTACTATTCTTATTCTCGTAGAAAGACGATGAAGAGAAGAAATACGTCAGCAAGTAGGAGAAGAGTCCCTTGAGTCATCACATCAGAAAGAGGACCGGTATTTTCTCCTCTCCCGCAGTTAAAATATAAACTGTGCTGCTGCGACCAGGGGAAGCGGTGGTGATGGAAGGAATAATAACAATAACAATATTGTAGCTTTAAAAGACTCAGAGTCCCTTAAGAATAAGTGTGCCATGGTATGTTGAACTTTTGCTTGTTATGTTGTTTCTGGGATTATACTGTTCACAGTACAAAATTGCATTTATTTGTACAAAGTAAACATGCATAAACATTTTCCATGAGTATATAAAAACAAGCTATAAATATTATGTTTAGTATGTAGTTTGGCTCGCATTCATATGTAGCAGGAGCAGAGTACAGTCTAGTTACTTTTTTTGCAAAACTTGAAGAAAATTCTGTAGGGAATTATGCAAAGTTGATTTCTAATGTAACTCAGGAATTTTCCGCAATAATAACAATAATATAACGGCACAAGCAAACTGTAAATAACTCTTGTCATCCACCAGTCAACTCTCCAGTGAAAACGAACTAAAAAACAAGGAAAAAATTCTTCTACTGCTACAATCGCACTCCTCGCAACTTACAAAGCGTGTAGAAATGTGAGCGACATGCAAAAGCTGCTTGTGTCCCTTCGCAATAACACCCGAGAGCTGAGAGAAGTTAAAAAGAAAAGGACAAAACGCCGGGTGTCGACAGTCACTCTGGCTGACTGTCATAGTGGCACAAAGGGAAAGGAGGCCATGCCACAAAACAGATCTAGCATGTAGATGAGCCGATTCTCAGAGGACTCGTCCACTCTTCCTGAATCCATAAATGTCCATGAATGTATGTATTGGGTATGCGGATCTTTTTGTCTATGTAGTTGTTTGAATCTTACTTCATAAAATATTTAGCAATTGAATGACTCAGCTGGAAAACATAATACCATTCACTTAAAAACGATGACTGTATATATTGGGTAAACTTGGCTAACTAAGCGTTTTCCTAAAAACATTATAGTACCATGCACGAAACCCATATAAACGCAAACTCGAGTTATTTCTTTCTCTGGTAAAGTAAGATATCACGTATTCTTCCCTGCTTCTCATTAACAATCCAATAGCAGGACTTACAAGATCCAGCTTTTCTTTTGACTTCTATCTCACTCGGGACAGGTGAAGAAAGAAAATTTCCTTCTGAAAATCATGCAAACCATATACGATATACAAAGACGAAAACTCATGGGCTTAATATCACAATAATGTAATGTGTTTATATGAGTTACTCATGCCCATTATTATGCATCGTTTAGTTGAAAGTATAACTTTTCTTAAAAACATTTTAGAATTCCCTTACGCTTCCGTGCTCAAAACTTCATATTTTGCAGAAAGAGAGTGGAAAAAACGAACCAAGGGTAAAAACGAGTAATGATTAAGAATGAGAGGATAGTGATAGGGTACAAAAGAAATATAAACAAAAAATTTTTATAACTTGAAGAACAGAGTTTCACACCAGAAACAACCATTGCGGTTTTATACAATTATATACCAAGAAAGTTGTTTTTCTTCCGTTCCAAGAAATGAAAAGGAATATGGATAGAGATGTATATGTGCATAAAAAAACTTGCTACACTATTTACACTCAACTGCATTTGAAAAATGAATCAACCATGTTACATTCCTTGTACTTACTACTTACTATCTCATGCATATAACCGGAGCAAGCTTTATACTACGTGAATACATTTGAAACGTTTGATTTTAAATCGTCATTTTTGCTAATTTTGAATCCAAGAAAGTGAATATAGTTTGCTTTTTAATTTTACAGTAAATGTTTTACCATCTCGTTCCCATCATATTCTTATGTATTCACTGATTTGATTTGAGCTACCGTAAATAAAAATTCCCTACGCATATTTTTGTATTTATATATACGCTTCGGAAGTGGATAAAGTAAGATATCTGAGAAATGCCTAGAGAGAAAAGTATTCAGCAATAATATACTTTTGCGTGAAAACCGAGCCGAATCTATGGGAAATTTCCCTTGCGTTTTAACTTTTGTTCTTACATATATGCATATTTTAAAGTCTTCCCTGACACTTTCATTCACTTATATTTCATTGCATTCTTAGAATAAGGATTTCTTCATTGTTGTATAACTTGCATTTCATCAGGCTTCATGTAATAGGCGTACTTCCTCGACTTGAACAAGGGTATTAATTATGAACTAACTTGCTGATAGAGTAAACAGGAAGCTTGTCTAAAAAAAATTACCACATGCTATTCCTTTTATATTATTGCATGCAAATCACATTTGGAAAAAAATCGATATGATTGGATTTATTGAAATTTTACTTTCGATGAAGCCAATATCTCATAAAACTATGTAAATACAGGGTATATATTGGATTCTATCTGCATTTTTATATGGAAAATCAAGATTTAATATGGATTAACTTAATAACTTCCATTTGTTTTTTATGGAGAACTTTCTCTTGGACTCTTATTCTTCACCTAATAGAACGTTGAATCAAATGACATATTGCACAATAAAATCAGACACCTTAATCAAAACAAACCTAACAACTAAATCAATGTTATAATATAATCGTCATCATCAATAAACAAACTCATAAAAACAGTAGTAGCGCTACTGATAATGATGTTTTCAGCGTTGGGGACTGGGGAGTATTCATTACGGTTTTTACGCTCAAGTTACCACAAAAATTATCGTTCACACGTTCAGCTTATCCATGGAGTTGTGAAGCCCTCTTAATGCAACATCCTTTTAGCTCAGCAACAAAAAAATGAAGCATTAAATACTCTCTTACGCCCCTGCTCCCTCTAATTCACAAAAAAATAAAGTGTTGCTTGTGTATAGCTAAAAAAAAATACATCCATTAGCTACCTGGACCTGCTATATAGATATTTTAGCCACGGATTCAAAATGCTGGCATGATGCATTCCCAGGAAAATTAAGATTTAACAGTAAATACGGAGAAGTTTCTGATTTATCGCTAGAATCAAAAGTATACAAGGCTTAAGAATAAGATTCAAGGTTTAATTTAATAATTCAAAAATCCTTGTCAACTTTACGGCATGTTGAGCATGTCTATGTGATAAGGTCTATGTTTATATGAATCAGTACGTATACATGCATGAAAAATGACACCCGATTTTCCTCAGCTTCTTTTGATTCAGGTGCAATCGTGAATGAAAGGGAAGAAGCCTCATAATTTTCTATGAGGAACATTTTGTCAGCTTTTTTTGACATGAGCCAGATGAATTGGGTAAGAAAAGGATATGCAACATTACATTAGGCATTAAATAAAGCTTAACACATCACGGAGAGCACAACAACACTAACACCACTATAAAAAGGAAGATTTACAGATTGAAATATTTCAAATTATAATGCTTTATTCCTTTCCTTCTGCCACACGTCCTCTATTCTCATTAAAAATCCTCATACTATCACTTTACAGCTCCATAAATAAGTTTGATTTGTCAGAAGCACAGCAGACACGTACACCAGATATAATTTGTGGATTGTATTCTTTTCTCCCAGAAATAATGTTCATGATGGAAAAAGGCCATGCAAGTACATACATGGCACAAAGATGCAAAAGCTTACCTCGCAACAAAAACAGGATGTTATTTTAATTGTATAGGCTTTATGAACTGAAGTTGACGCTGATGAGGACGCGGTTTGGAAAGGTAGAGGAGATTTATTCGTTTTGTGCGCATATGTGATGGTAACTCTAGAAAATGAATGAAAGGATGGCATATACCACGAAAAGTGTTATCTTTTTCATATTCAACTTGAGTTGTAAAGTAAGCGCTCTGTGGGCTCGGCTGCCTTCCAAAAATGATGGTGTTCATTACACGATTTCAATGTTATTAAAGATAGATAAAGAAGAGCTTATGATTAAAGTTATGCAAGCATTAATTTATGAATTTTGTCAATGACAAATTCTCCATCTTCACTAAAATATGTTCAGGTAGGTATGCTGAATATTGTGTCACTCAATATTTGTTTAAACAAATATCTAGGAAAAATGGGAATTACGTTTATTATCAGCATACCCAGACAGGTATATGAAAATATTTATCTCATATTAATCCTTGTACTGCTAAGATAAAAATACCTTGCAAGATTTGAAATGGTTTCAAAACATTCTTCCCCGAAGGACCATCAACCTTGAAAGAAGGTTATGTAACGCAATGAATAGCTACTGGTGTTGGATTTACAAAGCATCAACAAAACTGAATCGTGTAATCGGTGAGAACACAAAAACCAATGTGTCTCCCCTTTTGAATGAAGAAAGCTTGGATGCGGAGTTTGAATCAAGCTTGATGAGAATAAAAAGTGTTTCATCTCATTCATTTTGTGTTTTATTTCGACTACTCCTCTGTCGTCGTTGCTGGACTTTTGCTGCAAACTGCAACTTCACGTATTTATTTCAATACTAGTTGATGCTCCTCAATGTAGTGCGTTGGAAGGGTTTCAAAACGAGAAAAATGCATGTGTCTCTTTTGTCCTCGTCACAGCAGTAGTCCCACAATCACCAACTGCTACAAGCAAAAAATCGTTTTGATCCGGATTTATCGTCTGCTTGAATGACTTCTTTCTAATTGTAAGTTTACTGTAGACACAAATCTAAATATGTGTGTAATACATTAGAAGTGGATGTAAAGATGCAGATATGCGACTGTAGGACTAGTTACTATTGAACGTTTCTATATTCCTTATTATTCCTATGTTGGTTGTATTGAAAGCGTAATATTTTACATTCATAAATCAAATATTCGACTTACGATGAGCTCAACAGCGGAGCTGATTTTTTCTGGAAAAATTTCTATGTTGCATATTACTCCACAACGGCGCTTCATGAACAGATTTCAATTCATTCAATTTAAACATTTCCCAGTAACAAGAGTGGGTCGCAAGGATGTGTATAAAGACAAGACGTATACCTATGCAAAAGTACTTTATTAAGGGTAGCATACCTATTACATCTAATGTTACTATATGACTGATGAAGTAAATGTATTTCAACGTATATTTTGCTTGCTTTTAAAGTGCAATTCAACACAGTAATAAACTTTAAAATAAAATCATTTTATAACAATGAAATCTAGCATAGCATGTAAAAATGTTCATTTTAAAAACAATAATTTAAGCGTATGATAAGAGGAACGTCATTTACACCATTTTCTTTAGGGATAAGCCTAAACGTTTATGAAATCTATACCGCCTAACCCCAACGTGATCAAACGTGACAGCTCAATAAATGAAATTGTGAATGTGTGGGCATAAGAAATTTTGAGCGTGCAAATATCTTTGGCATTTTTCAGTTGAAACGTATTACGACCAGCCATAGGAGGTCCTCCTTTCTGCACGCTTGTCCTTTTTTTCGATTCGATCAACGCAAAAACTATAAATTCACTGTATTCACTCATTAGATATCCTGATTACTCGCTGTTTCTGTCAACGCCATTTTTAAAACACATAATAAAACCATTAGTATTTACAGCTAACACGACTTGGGCAGGGCATACCATTAAACCTTTCACTGGAATAACTGTGTTTTTTAATGCATGATCATTAAAAATGTAACCATCAAAAAATTCATATTCACTTTTGAACCCTGCAAAAAGTCATTATATCATTTCCTTGTATTTCCCTAATACAATGATATTATCTTTTGTGAGTATATGTCCGTTATAACAAGCGCTTTTGCATTTTTTCTTCATTTATTTCAAGTTTCTAATGTCCCTGTCCATGATAGTTGGGATATCTTGCCAAACCAAACACAACTTTCAGCAAAAATATTGAGAACAACCTAGTTCTCCTATTAAAAGTGAGAAAAATACTTATACGCTCATAATATGTGCCCGCAGTAGTAGTGGTAATCAACTCTGAAGTAAGAAAATTTTCATGCATATGTCATACATTATTTTCGTATATAAAAACAAAGGAAGTTACTAATTCATGCAATCAAAACACAACTAGTAATTATCTGCTTACAATATTCAAAACTTTTACAAAAATACCGCACCGTAATCTTCTTTGACATCCTTGTATTAGACTAATACCTAAATTAAAAAGATAAGTGGTGTATGCATGTCAACTGCATTATTTTCCCAGGAAAAACACTTTGCGAAAAAATTATACAACTGGTACTTTCTCAGACTTTGTATTATGATAGCAGCATAACATTTTTGTTTTCCACATCAAAAATACTTCATCGTGTAGGTATGTCCGCCACGTTTGCCAGAAAGTAATCATTTGAAAATTCTATGGTAAGTCAATTCAGGATCCACCCTTTTCTTCAGTTTTGCTAATTCATCATAACAGCAATAATTTTCCAAGAGTATATATTCTTCTAATAGGGTGAAGAGTGGATGAGTGATATATATCTGACTTTTTTACGATAATAAATGACTTCTTTACTTCTTTCACTCAAGCGTGTAGTTATTGAAAAATAAATTATGCATTGTAATGGTCACTCGGAATACACATTAATAAGGGACAAAACTAGCAATTCAGTTCCTCGCAATTCCATTTGCCACTGTTTCACTAAAAATACAGTGGTAAGTGGTAGCAGCAATCATACAACTTAATTGCACTGTATGTTATAATTGACATTCCGCGTTTCCCGTTACACTAAATGATTCATTCGTATATAATCTTTCTCTTGCTGTCATTCAAAACGGGACAATTTGATACTTAACGTTTATCTAATGCTTTAAAATTCACAGAGAGTCATCAGAACCTAATACACATATAGTATCACTATACAAGAGTATTCAAATAACTGCTTGTAGGGGTTTAACTTTTCGATTTGTTTGAATGTTTGATAAAACGTGATTCGAATGTTGCGTAAACTATTCGCACATTGCATGGATAATTTTTTATGTGTAATGAACTATCATGCTAATTTAAACCTACCCGAGAACAAAAAGATAAAAGCTTAAGCTTATGCAAGTGTACGTCTTATCTTTGAAAATAACGACCAGGATGAAAAATGGGAGAAAAATGGACGAGCCCGCACACAAACCAAGAATTCTTAATAACACCCTGTAATTTGGGTACTGCGGAAAAAAATAGCTCCTTTGAAAAGAGTAAAGTGGACTGGTATCATATCATACAATTAGGGCTAACAGCTATACATTCAAAAGTACACAGTTTCGGTAAATACGCAAAAAATATTCTCATCGTTGTCATCTTTCTCGTTTATTTTTTCCGTCACCGTGAGAGTCTACTTGAATTTCAACATTATCATCATCATACTTGCAAGTAAAAAGAAAATGGCAAAAAATTGTCTTGTTATGTCATTCTATACATTTTACTGCTTCACATTCAGCTACCACAGTCATTTGTATTATTATCATCATCACACTTCTCACTTCTTTTTTTACTTGCTTGCTTACGCCAGTTCTCCTTTTTCTTTTTTGTCGCCAACATACCAGTTACCAGCATCTTTCTCATTGTCATCATCATCGTCGTCGTTTTTGTAGAATTGCTTTGCAAACTCTGGGAAAAATGTGTACATAGTGGATGCATAACAAGGGAGAGAGGGAAAGAAGGAGCGAGAAAAATGCAAAAAATGAACAGCTGAAAACCCATTACTGTCACCATTAAGGAAGGGGACGAACGACCATCTCATCATAGCGCACTTTTCTTTTAGCCGGTATATCAAGATACATGTTTCTATAATATATACAAGTTGAAAATAAAACTGTTAGTAGAACACACACACCATCATCACTGCCACCATTCCAAGTAAATGGGTCTCATTACGCAGAGTATATATTGTGGAAAAGGCCCAGTTGAATAAATGAATGTGGATATTAGATGCACAAATTGTAGTGAGGGCAGTATTCTGTAGTAGCACTGGTACATAAGACGTAATTAGCCAGCACTTTACTTCTTTTGAGAAAAAGAAGTTGT
This sequence comes from Willowsia nigromaculata, assembly GCA_034700605.1. Classification (NCBI taxonomy): domain Eukaryota; kingdom Metazoa; phylum Arthropoda; class Collembola; order Entomobryomorpha; family Entomobryidae; genus Willowsia; species Willowsia nigromaculata. The sequence goes on from JAQIXX010000663.1 coordinate 8,830, forward strand.
GAGCTGAAACTTTGAGTGTTGGAGAGTTGCAATTTTTGAAATGACATGAGACGACAACGGGAAAATGAAGGCGTGCACTCATAGGGACAATACTAATGGTTTAGCAAGGACAGTATTTTTGGTACCGGTAGTCAGTAGACTACTTTTCCTACAATAGTTTCTCTTTGTAGTAACTCAAATATGGGACTGCTAATGACATTGCCAAAAAATGTAGACCTCTAATGGACAAGTTTACTGTTTCCTCTTCTAACGAAATATATGGGTATTATTGAAGCTTGCAGAAAAAGAGTGGCAAATAATCATCATCTTTTCATTCTACGATTATGATACTGCCACCATCCTCATCACTTTGAATACAAAATTGCATGGCTAATGTAATACAATGTAACTGGCAACGCAAGACAAATCGCGTGCTTGGTTGGTACCTTCAATCTAAGAATTACGACGTACGAAAATAATTGTTTAGATATCTAGTGGAGTGAACTGTCTGCAGTCGGGCTTTAAATATAATTTTTCTAGGAAACACAAAGCATTCAATAAAGTATCGTAGCAGAGTCGTTTTACTTATGTATTCAATCACCACGATACTATATAAGATAAGATACTAGAAGTACCATGTGCAAAAGAGAAAATAAAATGTACTTTGGACATCAAGAAGGGAGAATTGAAACGGGAAATGGGGAATGTGTGAAGCAAGTAATTTTGAGACCAAAACTGTAATTGCAATGGGTTTTGCTGCGAGTTTGTTTCGGAATAAGCCAAGTAAGAAAAGAGATGATACTTTGGTATTACGATGAAGCTATAAAAATAACGCCTATGTGTGGTGTGTATTATTGAATTTCTTTGCTTGCACAAGCAGAAGCAACGTGTGTGCATTTTCACGTAGCCTGGTGTTCTTTTTGGTGGTTGGGTATGATATTGGTTGATGACCACGAAATTGTCGAACGATACAATAGTAATAGCCTCATCCTCTAAAAGTTTCAAATACTGCAGGTTTCATTATTACTAGACCCATCATCAACGTCTAGTCAACTCATTCATTCCACGCACAGACTTGTGTTGCGTGTACTCTAAGTTTTCTTCTTGTCTCACCTGCCATAACACAAATGTTCTGGTGAACCACCAATAATGTTTCCTACAAAAAAGCTATCACCATTTCGTATGGTTTTAGAAGAACAGCTACAATAATACGATAATGTATTGTTGCCAATTATTTTTGTCAATGTTTCTAGCAATTTAGTGTAGAATTTAATAAAAATACTATTGCAACTTGCTACACCACAACACACGGAATTAGTTTTTTTATTATGAAGCTTACAACATTGGCAGTGTTACTGAAAATAAGTACCCGTTTCAAAAATTCATGAGTACTATCTCTCCTTCTGTGTGTAAAGCTTTATCTTATTCTTTATCGATAAAATTAAACGCGAAGGATTTACTAGCTTTCCCCGGGCTCGAGGATATATACTTCGCATACAGGAATCAAGAAAGTCAGACCAAGAGAACATCATACGTTCTTCACTAACGAAAAATACTAATACTATACGTAAGTGTGTTGGAAAAACATCAAAACAAAAACCGTTGTTGACATTTATGTATAGACAGAAGATAATGCTAAATTACCCAGTATTTATGTAACATTTTGTCACGAAATAACGGGTTTCTCTATTTTCGATTTGTTTGGTACTCTTTTACTGTTATACTCACTGACACTGGTTCCCAGAACTTATCAGTAAATAACGTGATGTAACAATATCATGTTATATCAAATGAGATTTCAATTGGTTAGCATTTAACATGGTGAATAGGTTTCGTTAATAATCGTGCATTCGACATGGAGTGACCGAATGGTATAACCTCGTCCCAAATTAAAATATTTTCACAAAGAGCTAATGACGTTTGAGAATAGGAATAGCTGCAACTTCCTCTTTAAAGAACAATAAGCTGTACTGTTATGTATCAATATATCTATTTTTATACAACTTCAAGGCAGTTTTGTTAGTTCAAATTTGAAGTAAGTAAACGTATCTTGTTTGTCTGTTGCGTAATTACTGGGTTGCAATTATCTTCCCCAGTTGACGGTAGTCAACCGACTACAGTCTGCTGGCTGGCTTTCCAGGACAAACTTGGCTAGGGTACGTCCCAAATAATAATAACATTGATGTCAAAATATTTAAGCTCACTAAATCAATATGAATTGTTATAATAGAAGTGCCCTAGAAATAAATTGCTATCGGATTTAGATATGATAGCAAATGATAGGTTACATGAAGTTTTTTCAAGTAATTTTTAGTTGGAGGATGCTTTTCGAGGTAGTTCTCGAAATATTTACAAGCTACATAATGTCTGTCACATGACGTAATGCCATTTTTGTGCATTATTCTGTCTCGTAAAATTGTAAACCCACAATAAACCAGGTAGAAAGAGCTGGTGTAGCGTGATATGATGTTTATCCATTTCATCTGCTCTGGTTTTTTTGTCCTTTTCTAAATTGTATATGTGTACATGCAGCTTTTGTTTCATTATTACCTAACCACACAATCACAAATGAGAACAAATTGAAATAAGTATTTATGGGATGAACACTATGCACGGTTGGAGTGGGATTGGGAGTACTTCAATTAAACCACAGCCCAATATGAGCCCTCAAAGTATTATGGTTTTGTGATAATAATGATAATAATTTGAACATGCGAGCAATTATTTTTTGCAGAGCAGAGAGTCATTTTCAACCTTATTTGCAATTTCGGGAAACAATAGCGTGAACATGCTACTACATGAACATGACTATGCAGCACGTTAATTGCTAGTTTAGTTTTAATGCAACAAATCTGCCTGCGAATCCCTTGTGATGTTGAATATACCGTGAATTATTAACGGATTTCGGTTAATTTAAAAGCGTATAAAAGGAAACTCAATGCGTTTTTGTGAAATTAAAGATCATAATACGTACGTGGGTGCACTGATGTTGCATACGCCGTGCTATACAGCTAAACATTATTCCTCAATGCATTGACGATGTAAAAAAGATTAAACGCAATGCATATTTTTCCCGAAAATCAAGAAAAGAGAGCAGTTTTTAGAACATGTTAAACTCACCGCAAACAATGAGACAATTGCATACAGTTTGCTCATCTTTTGTGTGTCACACGAGTGTGGTATGGTGCTCATTTTTTGCTGTGTCGAATTAAGCTAAATATTCGAAAATGCTGACTGACAGAAATCGCCCACAACACGACTACTGATGATATCCCATTTCGCGGTCACTTTTGCGAGTCTTCAAGCACAGCGATTTGAACAAAATGTGCAGAAATGTAGCATCCAATAATCAGCATGATTTACTAGACTAGAGCAGCGAGATTACGCACCATATGTGTAAATAAAAGCCATGACAAGGAAAACGAGAAAATGCCCAGCACTTTAATACGTATCATCATCGTATTTAAACCGTTATATTATTGCATATTTGTTTACACACTTGCACCAAAAAAGGGAAGCTTTATGGGTATTAAATAATTATATTCCCGACACACTTTAGAAGACAACTGAAGCAGTCAACCGATTCGTATAATTCTCATTAACATCATCAACATACCTAGCAGCAAACGTTGTCATTTTTCTAACGTTTTTCCTATCTTCTCAAAATAACGGGACTGCAAATAATCTGTTTTCTCATACTACAACAATATTACAAAAAGGAACAAATTGCACAGTGAAAGAATCATGAGACAAAAGCATCATTGCAAAGATTTTTTTCTCGTTTTCAGAGGAATTATTCATCTGCCGCCGCTTTCTGTTTCGCACACTTATGGTAATCCCATCTCATCACCGTCGCCAGTCACAGAAACGTTAGGAGGGTTTAAGTATTCATTCAGGTAGTAAAATTTGGCATTTAACATATCAAAATCGTATTAGGTTGTTTTTGGCATACGTCAAATTCTATACTACATTGTCGTCATCGTCAAAATAATCGCTCATTTGTTCACCCTACTGCTAGCTGCTATCCCCTTCAGATAAGTGCACTGACGATATGTGAGTGAGCGAGAATACGGGGTGAATAGACGGAGCAGAATTGTAAACAAATTGCTTCTGGTCTGCGTAGTATATAAGTATATTTAATTTTCTTGGACTATATCTCAAAGCTTTGTTGACATATTTGTCTAGTATGAAATTTAAGGCAAATAATGCAGAAAATTGCTAGGCTAAGTACTTTATTGGTTATACTCATGTAATTCACAATGTTAGCAACACAAAACATGAAGAATTTTTTGTGACTTGCCTTTTCCTTGCATTTATTGTAGTTTGTCGGGAAAGCTTATACACTGTTCCTTTATGATTTGCAAAATTTTCCCCATATCTTTCAGTGTACGATGCATTGTGATGGACTTTATTATCGGGACCATGATGCTCATATAGACAATAATAAAAATATATGTCAAAGGATGAGCCATTATAATCCACCATCTAAAAATAGACCGATAAATGCAACGAAGCGTTATTTCTACATTTTCTTTCGTTTTTTTGGTGCATACTATGTAAAAGAATGTTCTGAATCTATGTTACATACCAAATCTCATGAACACTTTAATATACAAAAGTACTTATCTTTTTACGTTTTATGGACGTACTAATGTCAATAATGTCTGTATTTTTCTGTGTAATTTCTCTCTTATCTATCGCTTGAATGAGGGAGAAAAAGGGTTATTCTAGATCGTACTCTAAACTATAACATCTTATACTGTCCACCATTATTTTACAGAAGGAGGGTAATGTTTATACGCGTTAGAAAAAGTAACTAACCAGAAGCCTCGTTATTATGGCTGGATGACTCCCATAAGTGATAATCTTGGATCCAACCCAACATACACATTAAATAGGATGACTTTCTCATGCATGCTTGAACGTATCGTAGAGTAAAAGGTACAACAGTAAGTTTCCTATGTGTGTTAGCTTTATCAGGAGGCTATTATTATTATTGCTATTGCTTTTTCTTCGTCTCCAAAAAGAGGGAAGGCTCCCATCTGTTCCATGCATGCACATGACAATGGGAGTTTAAACGTAAAACGGTTGAATTCATGAAGACACACATAACATTCAGCACACACCGACCAGACCAGAAGTGTGCCTTTTGCTTGCCAACAAGCAAGGTCCAATTCGATATCTCATTTTTTCTTCCGTCGCCGTCGCTGCTGCTACTAACTAAAACGAGACCTTCAAATCCTGAAATGCTGTACGCAGTATGTATTTTAGTATTTAGTTTCGTGAAAGACATGTTGAAACGGAAAGACAACTTCCAGAGACCCAATTTCAGCAGTTTTGGAATAGGAAGGAGCACACACACACGTACTCGTCGTGGAGTATCTACCTATAAGCAAACGTGCATACCTTTATCATCACGCAAAAAATGGAGAAAAAAGGGTTTTGCAGTAGTGGCACTCCAGAGTATACGGAATACAGAGATATAACATCATCATCACGTCACATTGACTTTGGCTCAGAACACATTTTTTACTGCTGAGGGAAAATTCGCAAACCGTACGGCATGGTACACATATTGTATGTTCAAGTGTTGTTGCTGTCTTTGAACCTTTCTCTTTTTTCACCCCACGTAATTTCTAGCTGGCTGGATGGATACTATTTTGGTCGCATGGTTGTAGGTGGTTTTTGAGTGCGAAGAAATGCAAATATAAAAACTTTTCACCGCTCAATGTTAAGTGTGCTCCAGAGCTGCAATGGTAAGTGTGCTTCGTACAATTTTCACGAGCCCGCTATAAATGAAAACTGTGTCAAATAATATGAAATCATACAGTTGGCTTGCTGCATGCATGCTTTGGCGATATAGCAGGCAGGCGGTATCATCACCATAAGAGCTGTAAAAATATGCCCTGCTATGAACTTTTAAAAGATTCATAGGAACATTCTTTCAGCTTCAGTTTAATTTGCAAGCCTGCAGAACGCTATTGACATTGTCTATTCCAAACAAACTCATTTATTTGCTATGCATATTTTATATGATCACGTGTAACTTTGCGATATATGCTGTATATTTATCATGATGATATGTTATTACCATTGTTCAACTTTTTACTGCTCCCAACGTATTTATTTTGATGGTATTTTTGATCCGACCCCTTTTATAGATTAAAACTGGAGGAAATTTTGTATATCAAGCCAGAACTCATATGTTGCACAGCGAAAACATAATAACTCTTTATAATATACGCTCACATATTTATATGAAATGATCTCAACTTGTCGTTGAACCGTATGGACCCACAGGCCTAATAATATTGCATATTCTTGCTCATTCGCGACAATAATGACGCTCCTACCACATGCTGCTATCGCTGGAGTTTATGTCATTTCCATATTATGCAATCCCTTTAAAACATCACACATAAACTTTTGAAGAAGCTTACGTTGTAGAGTTAAAAGCCCAGGGTAGCAATAGAATGGTACAAAAACGAGATACTATTACTACACATTACATTTAAATGTTGTATACATTCCTATGTACAAGTTCCCATTACTGAATACTAGTGAATACATGAGTATAAGAGGTAACACTTGAGCTCTGCTTCTATCTGTATAGGAAAGCAACAGAGCAACTTAGACTCATAGTCAGTGAACAGGATAATTGAGATGACAGCAGATTGGTCTAGGATTAAATTGCCCTATTTAGCCAAAAGTCAACTGCTCTTGTCTTGGCTTCTGCAGTTGAAGACTACCACCACCGTCACCAACAAAACTATACTCTCCTTTTCCTACGTTTTACCATGTAGTTTACATTCTCTCATGCCTTATAAAATTATGCTTCCTTCGTTCTTTACATCTTTCTCTCTCGCTGAGCCACTGATGCTGTTGGCAATTGCCAAGTTAAAGTTAAGCGAAAGCAAACATCACCGGCTACCATTCCAGTAGTTAATATGTACTTAGGTGGAAACGCTGAGTCGTGTACGTGTTGAACACGATTCAAGGACCTACTTAAAAGTACATAATGGCTGTTTGCTGGCTGGATTGAATCATGAATGAATGAACGCATGCATGCATGCACACAACATACTACTTGAATTGCTGATATATAGGTAGAGGCCGTAGTAAGCAGTGGCTGAACACTTCTGTGATTCTGCACATTACACCACTGTGCTCTCAAGGAAGCTCTTTTCTTCCACTTCTTTACTTTCTTTTCATTCAACAAACGACACACAAAATGCAGCTTTCACAAACGCTTTACTGGTACATATATTTTCAGCCACACAACTGTGAACTTTGCTACCACTACCGCCACTTTAAAATAATTTTTCAGACGGATCGACAGAGTGTAACAGAGTAAGAATATATTATAGATGTGTATTTGTACATATTTCATGTGCACAGCCAAGTGGAAAAGTAATGTTAGTAGCCCAGCAGCGGCTTAACATGATGATGAAGAAAGTCTACCTCGAAGCAGGCATTGGAGCTTGAGAAAGTAATATTATGAACTGTTTGTGTTATGCAGAAAGTTATCAAATTGAGTGGCTAATGCAACGAAGAAACTTTGTTCTCCAAAAAATGTTGCATGCCGAGATAAAAGTTTGAGGTAAAAATGCAAAATTGTGTGTTTTGTTATTTTTTACGCAAACTACTATTTTTAGCATGGTTCATTGCATATTCTGATGGTTGTATTAAATATGTAGCACCGTGAATTACAGTTGATGGTCGGATGCCAGTAAATGCCATGTGACTACTTAAGTTAAATGTGTGTGTGTGTACGTGTTCATTTTTATTTATTTTTTTTTGAGAAAAACTTTACTCTTCAATCCAACCAATGCATGTCTTTTCACACGCATTGCGCATCCAGCTAAACTAATGCTACGTACGTAATAGGGCAAAAGACACAGTTTATTAACTCATATTTAATGCATGCCATATACGTAATACGGTGGATAAAGGCAGCTTTATTGGAAAGACGTAATAGAAGTAACACCAGACTGTCTAGCATTTTGCAAGTTTGTCGTCATTTCTTTTAAGGTCTTGTCGCACCACATTATTCAAAACATCGAAATAATGGCACATAACAGCAGGCAACATGTTTGGAATTCAGTAGGACAAAAAGCCACAAAGAAGTAGACAACATAAAACGACAGCAGCAACAAACAGCGACACTCCGTTTCATTTCTACTCTTTTTTTACCATTCTATACGCTTTTTGTACATCGTTTATATTTCATTTCAGGTCTTTTCTCTCCTACTCTCCGCTGACATGCAGTAACATATCATGGCCATTTGAAATGAAAAGCGTTTTCAACTAGCATTGCTATTGAAAAGCTTGAAAGAGACATCAACAGCTCTCTAATGGCACTACATAACATACATCTGCGCTGTTGTGTGCATTTTCGGTTTAACTTATGGACTTTATGTCGTGTGTGAGCCGTGAGCTATACTGTGCGTCTCTGTCCTTCTCCAATTTTTTTCTGTTGAAAACTCCCAAAGTCTAGCCATTTTATTATTTGCTTTTGACTTGAAAGAAGAAATGGGAGAAAAGGAACATGAATCATGTAACAAACACCATCATGATACGAACCCATAATAGCAGTGGCTCTCCAAAGGCTTTTCTGCAAATCCTTCTGGTTTATATGATATGCATGCTGGTAGTAAGTTACGTGCGGGAAGACGACGTGCGTATGTTCATCGCAGTATTATGTGTGCCATGTATTGAGAATAAATAACTTTTTGTGGGAGTAGGAGATATGAAAGCAAATAGAGAAGAAGTAGTAAAAACATACAAAGCATGAGCTTATGAAGTTACAGCTTACAATACAAGTCTTATTAAATACATGATGCACAACGGGCACATCAACAAAATAAGACGAAGAGAAAAGATGGTTTTTTGCGTGAGGAATTGAGCATACAAATCTACTACTAAACTTGTCGTTTTGTAATATATATTTTACAAGTAAAAGTCCAAATGTTTTTGTCGTTTTGTTGGGCGCACAAACTGAATTTATATTTCCCTTTGCCCTTTGATGGTTACTTCATGTAAAGTACGAAGTGTTCTACAGCCTGTGCTGAAGTTGTTGCTGTCGTCATCCAAAAGTATTAAAACTGTTGAGCTTGACCCAACGGCTTACTCGATTTTGGTCTTCTTCCCGTGGCATTTCAGCACACACGAGTGGTCTAAAGCGGCTTAAGGCCTCTAGGATTCCTAGAGATGAGAAGGAATGAAGGAAGTAAGAAAATTATAAGAGGTTGTTCTCTGCTGCCTCTGGTGCTCTGGATATTAGAAGAATCCATTTCTCCAAGCATTTGGCATTCAATCGTTGGGCACAAATAATGTCTAAATTTAAGTATGATGACTGCCTATATGTAAAGGGATAGCAGTTGTTGAGGAATGCGAATAAGCAGGTTAAAATATTTGCAACCAATACTATGCTGCATATTTGTCGTTTAGTACTAGGAAGGCTTATTACAGTGTTGGTGGAAAAATAATAAGTGAGTAGTGACTACTTGAGAGTTCTTTACAATCAACAGTTTTAGAGGAACGGTGGATTTTTACTGTCGTAGTAAAAGCCTATTCCTTGCTTAGTAGATGAAATGAACAAGACGTCCTTAATAAAACCAACGCTAGACAGAACTCTAGAAGCAAATATTCGCATTAAGCTGACAATTTTCCTAAGCCGCTTTTCTCTCACTCAAACACCGCGGCATGCATCCAGATGCTATGCTAAAGTCGAATGTTTCGAAAGGAGTTTTACAAGAGCTTCTTTCTTTTTACAATGAATGAAGAATGTTTGCCTATATTTTTTGCGGCAAGCATACAGTCATAATATTACAAAAGTATGTAGTATGAAGAGAATGAAATGAACGAAACAAAGTGTTTTCTTGCTGACTTATTTTCATTCTTTTCTTACATACTTGTTTGTTGTTGCTGGTAAAAAAGTTGAATTTATACATGCATGGCTTACTAATAAACCCTGGTTTCGTAACTTTGCTATTAATTTGTTGGATTTCTAGGAAGTACCAAAAGTATGCCATTCAGTGAAGTGGTTAAAGTAGAAGAAATGAAATATGAATTAAACGAAGGACAAGTCATAGTCATAGCACAGCCGGCAACGAGACAGACACAAGTTCTAGACTCGAAGCACCAAATTAATACTGTCGACAGTGTCGACTGTGATTATTGCCTTTGTCAATCTTAATTCCGTAAAACTTTGACTACCTACCTTCATACGTATCTTTTTATTTAGGTTGCTTTTGTAAGTATTTGCAAGCTCATTGAAAACGAGCTTTAAAATGAAAATATTAAAGACAAGTTGGAGACCTTGTGACAGATCCATATTCATTCTTATAACCACGCAGATTTTGCATGACTTAATTAAGAAGTCTTGCTGCTTCCAGAAGCTTACTACTTGTTCATTTAAAACATTATGCTTTAAGCCTTGTATCGAGTTACAAACACCCCACACTAAATCAACATACAAAAAGTCTACACAGACTGAAACCCTTTTCAGCATGTATATTGACATGTCAAACTTCATTTTTCATTTGCTGATGTCTTAAGACAGGTATTGAACCATTCACCAAGTCTGAGCTGTCCCCGTGAAAGTTCTTGAGAAATAAATGAAGGAAACGGAGCACTTCCTCTCTTCAGTTGTACAACCAACCCTCATGAAAAAGGCGTCCAGTCAAACAAGTTTTGCTGACGTGATTCCAGAGAAACTAGCTGCACAATGCTCGTCTTGATTCAAAGATAAATGCATGCTTTGAATGAAAGAAGTGCATATAGGGTGGGTTGCATGAACCCACATCATACCGTTTCGACCAGGAAGCCTACCATTATTTGTGAAGAGGAAGTGATGTATGTGCAGAGGTAATAATGCAGGCTGGTTTGTTATTTGTAACGTGTATATTTTCACTTGTATTGAAATTATTTTTGAATAGCCTGTTAAATACAATTTAACTAGAAACTTTCTTCTGGGAAGCTTCTCAGCAAAATCGTTCGCGTAACAAGCACAACTCTTTTAGCCAAAAGAGCACAACCCTATCTCCTGCTTGTTCAGCAAAAAGAAAACACGGACAAGAAAACAAGCCACCCTCCTCCTCCATCCTTCCGTTCCGTCCATCAGTCCATTCATGCGTCATTCATGAAAAGTGAACGGAAGTCTGAAAGTAATAATTTGATTCAGACAAGGATCTTTATTTTCGTGTCGTGCGCCAACAAACAAACGAGCTAGTTTATATATAAAGACTGCTTTACTTTTCCTTACAAATTCACAAGTCATTTGGTGCGTTCATACATGTACAACCTACACCGTAGTAGGTAACTCAAATCGTAAAACTTTCCTCTGTAAGGACCTGAATGAGTGTAATGGACGCTTTCCTTGACCCAAACAGAAGAACTTCAAACCATCTAATGTTACTTGTACTTCTTCTTTGTACACTTTGCACTATTATTAAAGTGCAACCTTTTCCCTTTCATGGCACGTGCCATGTGCCACACACACACATTTACACTATAGGACTGAATGAAAGATGCATTTAAAAAGTAGTTGAATGGAGAGCAAACTTTCGTGTGCAATCTGTTACTCTTTCTTACTTTTTATCATTATTTGGTACAGTAGTCTAGCTCAAACTGCAATCAATTCAGTGACTGCTGCTGCACGCAGCTCTTATTGCTACAAGGCATGTATTTACCCTTTAATGATAATGCTACGTCGCATACAAAACTGTTTAAATTATCGAGTTAAAGACACGTTACTTTTGTGAATATGATGCAATCAAACTGCAGCTACGTAGATAGATGCACTTTCTTCATGTTGTATTTTAAGGTATTATTTTCTTTACTGTTGTTGCCCCATTCCAATAAAGTGGATAAAAAGAGGCACAACAAAAAAGCTTTCTCATTGTCGGTGTCGCGCCACACACCAGACCACCATAAACCATCTAATACCCCATATATCTTGAGCTGACAGCCTGTGACTGTGTGTGCACTTTGCCTTTGAGTTTTATATCCTATTAAAATTTGTGTATACACACACATTGCCCACGCTGTAGTTTAGTGCAGTGGCAGAAATATTTAACTTTTAACATCTTTCTTGGCTCGTGTTATCATTATATAACTCAAACGTAACATTTACATTACGACTTCCTCCCTTGTTCAAGTCATCCAGCACCAGGCGTACAGCATGCTACTTTGTTCCACTTGGATTTTCAAGGACAATTTTATGCGTGCCAGAGTTCTATTACTTGAAAAGTTGCAGCTAGGTTAGGTGATATGTGGTATCTATCTACGTGCATCTTTAAGTCTCAGTATAAGAGTATATCGTTAGTACCATATTATACGAAAGTCTTAATTAATGTCCCATTTCCGTGTAAGTGTTACATATGCATGGATATAAAATATATCAAGTTGAACAGTTTTTATGAGCTCCCCTCCTGGATAAAAATCTATTTTCTTTAAAAATGTATTAGTTCTTGGAACACATGTGCCCCTGTCATCAAAACTTTCTTAAGATCCTGGTAACTTTATCTACGAGCTTGCAGTGGGAGAGACACCATAGCATACATATGTTGAATGTAATTGACTAGCCTGCCAGTCTCCTCGAGTTTTTCTTTCTAGGAAATAATGGCACTGAAATGCCTGGACTAGACCTAGACTGCATGTGCCACACTCTGGCAGCGGCATGTGTTTTCCTGCGCTACTACTGCTACATATTATTCTCAATGAATAATAGTTACTTGGTTCTATTTTCTTATTCCACCTTGTCTTGTAAAATGAAAGAGAAGAGGTTTCGTCATCATCGGTTAAGTGTGCACACGGTAGAGCACACGCTTCTACACGCTCACCATAAAAAGCTGTTAAAATTAAGCCAAGCCAGCAGCCTCTGCACCTCATTAAAGGTGCATCAGCCCTTTTCAAAGGTAATGAAACTGCGTATGACAACATGACACTTCATTATTCCTTTTTTATTAATGCAATGCGGTGATATGGTGGCAGCACACATGCCCGTATGCGTAAGATAATTTAGCTTACATTAATACTATCACTTGCAAGTTACACGCACCTTTTGTGTATAGCTGTACCACCCAACCAACCTGAGCCACTTGAAAAATGAAATGAATTTATATTGCGTTATAATTAGGTTCTATATCACTCGCTCATTCTTTCGTTTCATATTTTATTTAAAAAGAATTGATTTCCGTTTTCACCATTCATTCATCATCTTGACAATTCACTACAGTCTTTTGATACCCCACTCATTTTATGTGAGCATACAAGCGTGAATTCTTTAGAGTGAGCCCAAATGCATACTCTCATGTCCTTTAAGATGATCCATTCCAATTATTTTTATTACAATGTTACTTCTAAACTGACAAGTAACAACCTGCTAAAAAATTTAAAAAATGAAAGAGTGCATTCACTCACATTCTGTCAAAAATTGAATGATGATGACTGCTCATCAAATATACATTGTGCATTCATTCTTTACACTTTTCATTCTGTGTTGCGTGTGTACTCTCCAAATATTAGTTAATGGCAAATGCATGACATGAATACAAACTTCACAACCATCGCATTAACACAAGTTGCATTTAATCAAACAGAAAGAACCGTTGCTGGATATAGTGAATAACAAGAGAAGTTACAAACTTTGGAAGCCTATAGATAAACGCATAAATCTATTTTCATTTTTTGTGGTTATAAATCTTTTCTTGGCACAAATTGTCTCTTTGTATTCCACCTGCATTACCACACATATTTTTAACACAATTTGCATTCAAAATTAGGACCGAGTGCACCCTCAGCAGAGACAGAAATGCTGACAATCAGCATTAAATATTTTTATTATTATTATCATTATGCCAAACTCGTACAATACGAAAGAAACAAGAAAAAATGCGCAATAGAAATTCTTTTTTTTACAACAACGAAAATATTTCGTTACACCATATAGCTTCATCGTTAACATTGCATTAACTATTTAATACCTACATACATCATAATACAATGAGCATCATCACCTTTGTATAGCCACTATAGAAAGACCACCACCACAAAATATCTGCATAGTCATCTGAAAGCAACATTATCACCAACCAGCCAACCACCAAAATATGTTATGCAAGGAGTGCACTCTCTATAGCAAGTCTAAATCATAAAACCGTGAAATCTTTTAAATTTTTTGTCTGCAAAACAAAGGTGAATAAAAATAGCAGCTATCTGTGTGTGTGTGCCCCTCTGTATCACATTTTTTCTCTCCAAATTACTTTGCGTTCACTCACCACCAGACATCCTGCAGATTTCCACAAAGCACTTTTATGGGAATCATGAAGGTAATGGCGGTGCAGGCATCTGCAGGGCTACTGAAATTATAAACAATATGAATGTATTGCCTTTCTCTGATATTGTTCTCCTTTTTATAACGAACGCACTCATACAAGAGATTATGAAAAATATTCAAACTATTGCATTCACGTGGAAAAATGGGTTTCACCTTAAAATATTTCTCCAACACTCTTTATTCGATTTTTTAACCTGTGTGCCACTCCAACAAAAGGCATAAGTATACAAGCATTTATTTACATAGCTCACAAATTTTTTGACTCGTCTGCATTATTGTATATTTTAAGACGCTCATCAAAGCATGAAAATCATGTCTGAAACAGCATAATGCGCCTGAATTTTCCATGAATAAAAAACATATTCTTTACATTTCTTTTGAATGGTGCATCTGATCATCTGACATTGCAAGCATTGGCAATGACAATAATAATATCAACTTAATGTGCTTCAAGAGCAGAAATGAGCAGCTGCCCAAAATTCGTTTGCTGCGCTTGATGGTTACATTATACATGCATTACGTTTCATGAAAAATCAGCCAGGCGTTTATTGGCATGATGCTTCTTTCTTCAGCTATCTCTCATATCAAAAGGGAACTTTTGAGCATTATCTGTTTTGTTTCAAATCTAAGGATCGATACAGTATCATATCATAAGAGATATTCTTTCAGAATAAGAGTAACTTGTAGCATTGTACTTATATTTAATAAATATTACATTATGCATTATATCCTGTTCGCTTTTTTACATAATTACATCAAAGGTAAAACACACAAAGGTAAATGTAAGTGTAGGTACATTTTATTTATATAAATTATAACTCTGACTAAAGAATCGTTCGAGCAGGGACATGTTTTATTTTTTTAAGCTGCATCACCAGCAGAAAACTTCCATCACTGCAATTGCAGTAGTAGCATGCAGGTATCAGCATAACATACAAATAACCACAAGCCGAGAGGAGAGCACAGGAACGTGTGGTTTTCCCAAAGATGAGAGCAAGAGAGGTTTCATAAATGATGTAACCACATCAGAAAACTCAGCTTCAGTTTTGAAAAAAAAGTTCAGCTCGCACTCTGCTTCCTTAAACCAAGCATACATCCAAACCAAGCCGTCATGATATTCGTTCTCTCATCCGCCACATGCCTTCTTAGCTTATAGGAATGGGTATGTTTTCCCCCTTTCTGTAAAACAGAAGAAAAAATAATGCTGCTTCCCATATCATTACTCTGAACCCTTATGATATGACGATATTTTTTGGCGGAAGTAAGGGTCCGTCATGTTACGGTGTACCGGAGGCTGTATACATCTTGCCTTCCTCTATAAAACAGCAAGCAAGCAGAGTAACAATGCAATACTCCTATATCAGTCGCTTAACAATCCAACTGGGACGTGGGTGGATGATGTGAGCGAGCACATGTGTAGTGTAAGAAAGTAACATGAGTGCCATCCAAGTACTCTAGGAGAATTACACGTACACACTAGGAGAATAACCGATTGAGTACCGGTAGTGGTGACGAAACAAACCAAAAAGATGAACTTTGTTGTTTGTTAGCTAACATTTTTTGTAGCAGTAGGCACTACCCACATATAAAAAACTCAATCCGATATGACTTCAAAAAATCCCTGGATGTCTCGTCGTTGTGTATGAAGTCATTCTGGTCTGGTGGTTCCTTCTGGTTGAACTCGACTACAGGCACTAGCACGTTTGACTCTAGCAGGAGTTTTTCTCAACTTGACATGACATACATGAGCAGTACAATAGACTGCAGCTTCAGCCACTTCATGATTTTGCTGGAAAACACCTTTACAGGAAATATTTAAGCACGTTCACATAAAATAAATACGTACACAAGAACACTCAGGAAATAGGAATGTATTAAATGAGCTCTTATAAGGTTTTGTATAAAATCATAGTTTAAAGCATTTGTGTGAGGAAGTATACGCGTTATTTCATGTCATATCCATATCGTTTTCTTTGAGTCAAACAATACATGGATGATATGCTATTTATTTCAGGGAGGGTGATGGTTACAAATAACAAAATGGTATAAATGAATACATTCAGCTTTCTAAAAAAAAGAGGAAGTTTCAACATTGCATGGCACAAAAAATTGAGATGAGGACTTCAAGTTCAAATTTATAATACCAATTAAAAAACACAAGCAGATCGAATTTACGATCAAAATGAAAAATCTTAATGTAAATCTGACATCATCAAATTAACCGATTTCAAGAAAAGCTTACGATTTCTTCATGGAGTTTTTGAATGAATGCCGGATGTATGTATATTATATTTAGATATATCAGTTGTGGCGTTCCCAAAAACTTCGTCAACCTTGCTTTGTTTCTAACACACAAGATTATTACGCATGTATTTTTGCATTTTCAACATATACTTGGATCCATGCAGTCACTATTCCAAAATATTTTCACTTCCTTTTCCGTTCAGCTTTCTCTTATTTGCTTTACTTCTTGATGGTGTTTGCGTAGAAAAGCCTGCTATCTTCATGTTGTTGAAGACTGTTTAAACAGAGTTAAGAGGAAATATCAGATGTGTTTGTGCTATGCACACATAGATTACAAGGGAAGGTTGCATTTCCCTTTGGTCGACGAGTATGTGGTAATGATGATGATTCTGTTGTGCACAAGCCGAGTAGGTGTACATTGTACATTTTAGAAGCAAATGTGGTAGCACAAGTAAGGAAACTCATGAAATTCCTACACAAACGACAAAAGATAAAGCGAAAGCATTTAACGTCAGAAATGAAGACGAAAAACCATATACGAAGCTGACGCTTGTGGTAGTGGTAGCTCAACTTTGATCTCTAAGGAATCCGCAAGCGGACGGGTGGGCAGATGGATGGATATTGCGAGAAATGTCTTGACTAGCCGTTATTCTTAGGATTACTCTTTGTGCTATACATTCATAAAATTCGTAGAATAAGAAGAGCCTCCTAACCAGTAGCTGAAAATTTAATGGAATACGCAGTTGTATGCTCACAAAGTGAAAGTCTTTCATCTTATCAGATACTCCACAAGAAACAACGTTGTTTCTTATTAGTTTAGCGTTACATGAGCAGCATTATTACGGCTGATGCCTGTCCCTTCAAAAAAATTAAAATGTTCTCCACATTTTATTTTGTCAGAAGATAAACTTTGCTAAATTTGAGGAATTTCTACAGTATGCACCTGTTCGACTAGGAAACTTTAAATCTTATGCAAATTCCCACAGTCATCGATGTGCGAGTGCTAATAACACCGACCCATGTGATAATTTCCAGGAATATGATCGTGACGACAATGGCATTTCATATCTAAAAAAAATCCGCACATTGCCATTTTTCAAAAAGTAAGAATTTGCTAAAGGCACATAACAGTAAGTAAAAAGAATGATAATACTATTATTTCTATACTGTGTGTGTGGACTTTCTTCCACACTTCAAAATGCCCAACAAAATTGAGTTTAAGGGGAAGAAAACAAAGATATGATATAAATAAAGTATGCACCTAGGTATGTCTGTGTGTAGAGGTTGAGCCCACAAAAACATTCAAGTCTTTTAAGAATTTGCCTCAAGTCTCTGAAAACCTAGATGGAGAAAATCCTCTTCTTACGTCTTATAGCTCCTTTTCAATCGCTTTTACTCGTAGAGGTGGTAAAAGTAAGCATGTGACTAGTTGGCTGGTGGCTGGTAGTTATGTGAGTGCAAAAGGAAAGTAGAGAGGAGCGCGACTTGTCAGTAAACTGGAATTTCTTTGTCATCGTTCCTTGAAAGGGTATCCTGCTAAGCACATTCTATAAACGAAGCAGAAAAAGTAATAAGGCACATCTTCTCTAATATCTGCTTTTCTTAGGAGTGGTGTGTCTGCATTGTGAATGACAAGGGATGAAGTCAATGTCATGCCTTTCCTCCTCCTTCTCTTCCTTCGTCATGAAATCCTCTCCTTTAGCAATTCTAAGATATTGAAGAGAAAGTATGGATGTGTTGCCTGAGGCGGCTTTTCCGTCGGCAGACAAGGCAACACACGTAGGTTTCAGGGAGAAGATGAGCACTACATACGGGAGCGTTGAGAGGCGTCCAATAAGAGAAATTCACTCACATTCACTTAACTAGTCATCGGATCTCAAAGTAAACGAGTCCATCCATCCAAGAGATTTCACAACCTTCCTTCCACATCAAATCCGACTTTCATCCTTGCTCAACAGTAAAGCTGGTAGCTGTTGAAGCAAACCTTATGAACATGTTCACATATTATACACGCTTTCACTTGAGGAGCAGCGAGCAAAAGGGTCAGATTGAACCATATTCATTTTATGACAAAATAATACAAAGATGAAGTTGTAAGGTAAACAAAGTTGTTATGTACTAACTATATCTATACTGCATGCACGATTTTAGGTCATTTTAATCTTAGTATTTGTGAAAAAATACAGTACTAGTACAAACACCCTTTAAAGTAGATTTTGATTGTAGGAGGATGCTACCAATGTACCGAACTCAAATTCTCATGCTTTTACTCACAACAAAAAGCACTGTCAAGTATTGAGTAAAGCAGAAAACACTGTTTGTACGTCTCCATGTTATTAAAAGCCTTGTTGTTTTTGAAGAGGGATTTCTGTCTGGTGTCTGATGATGGAACTTGCATGTCTCCTTAAGCTCTTTACAGCTAACCGCACATGTTCCTTTCTTACTGTCCTACAGCACAAGAATACTTCTCTCCTACCTACTGTATATATTGAAATCCCTCCATATGCTGAACGCGAACATTTATATAAAAGTATTAGAATACAAAGTTGTGTACTCACCTCAAAGGAATGAAGTTGGGAAAATTTTCACAAGTGCAAAAACTTGAAAAAGGGTCAACAAAACTCAAACTACGGGATCCAAACGTACAATAGGTCTTAGCTGTTTGTGCAAAGCCTTTCAAGAATGTTGGAATTTATGCCAAAATGGGAATTCGGAAGAATGTGCAAAACGCTTCAACATTTACAGCTTATATATAGAGGGAAGATCTAGGGGAAAACGGTATGAAATCCCTGCCAATGGCCATAGTTTCAGGTTATATAAACAAGAGCAAAACAAAACCAAAGCTTGATAGCAAGTCTTGTTGAGAATTCCAGTCGTTAAACCATTATTTCTTCAGCTGACAATGAAGATAATGCGATCATTCTGTTTTCTTGGTTTATTTTCTCTTTTAACGTGTACTTTTGATTCATATACATATTATGTGAATATAAATCCTTTCGGTTTTCCTGTTTGCGTATATGTACGTCGCAAAGAGAATCTGTTTTTCTCAAAAAAAGTTTGCTTAAAAGCTTTCACTTATTTTTTAGAACACACACTTTTTTATGCATTCTAAACGTGATTCCACTTTTGTTGGGATTACATTGAATTTTTTCGTTCCACACGCTACAATATAACGATGCTGAACATTTTCAGATTTTAAATCGAAATGTTAAAAATAAAATGTTTTTGCTACAATAATATTTAAACGGTAGATTATGAAAATAAGCTTATTGATTAACTCTTGAGCTCGAACAAAATTAGCAGAATCCACTGACTGAAAATTTAATTATTTTAGAACATACTAAAACTCTATTTGCACCACTGCATCCTAGTGACATTGTACATGAATTTACAACAACTGAGCGAATAAAAAAGCTCTCATTGTGTAAGGGTTCATTTTCAATGCATCTATTCATTCTAAGATTGCGCTGTTGAGCGGATGCGGAAAAGTATAAAGCATGCAGTTTAGGATGGCTTATACGCAAGATTTCATAGGTTGTAAAAACTCCGAAAAATCGTTTGTTTCCTTCCTAACATACTTCTGACGATGAATGCATGTGTATATATGGATATATGCTTACTTCTGTTAGACTGAAATGAAAAAGTAAAGTAAAAACAGTTTGTAAGTGCTCATAAATTTTTTCTATTTTTATTTTTCGTCCTCACATTTTAAACCTATCTACTCAAATACAAACTAAACTTCTTTCTCGGCAGAAAAAGAATTCATTAAGTTGGTTTTCTTTCTAGCTCATCTAAGCTTCGATCCTACATATATTTTATGCACTTTTCATCCGGTTTCTAGTCTTCTCCGAACAAAGTAAAAGTATGGCCGAACATTCTTACACTCAAAGAACATCAAAACTGAGAGAATTCACAAGAATAGGAATGTTGTTGCCAGAGAAGAAACGAATTGTCGACAACCAGAGTGGTATAGCTTTTATGCAACTTTTACTTCCACTAAACTACTTGTCATCTACAACCTTTACATGATGTAGTGTGCTAGAACATGCACATAAAGTCCATGAGCAGCTACTGCTTCTTTTCTTATGTAAAAAAGTGTAAAAAGTAAAACTTTTCTTTTCTTTGGGACTCTGCTGCCGACGATGATGACGGTGATTCCTCAAGGTCTACCGGAAAATATGTATACGGAGATAAATAAAGTGCAACGCACTAGTACATCCTTTAGTGTCTCAGAAACGCGGACTATAAATCCTCAAAAATCTGAAGAAGATGAGGGAATTCTATAACAATTCTTCTACAACTGAGGCGAAAAAATACTTGGCACGACATTCGGTGCAGTTATGAGAGCGTTTTCCTCCTGTCGCAACGCTGCTGCCAACAAGAAATGCAATAAAAGCGGAACAGGAAGAGCGAAGATAGGAGGGAAGGAAAAGCCTAAAGGCATAGATAATACATAATAAACCCGAGCTTTCCTGTGCATGCCGCAGTTTATGACACGTACATTCCTTTCCCTAAATACTTTTCATTCTGGAGTCACCAGAAATGTTGTCGTTGTCACTGCTGCATACTTCACTACACTTTTCTTCTTGTCATCGTAGCTGAAGCTAAATTATGAATGCACATTTTAAACGAGTTCTGTACGCTTTGGTCTTTTCCTCTGCCAACCTTCTTGTCATCAAAGTGCTTAGTCAGAATTCCGTTGACCCGAGGAAACGACAAAGAATAATAATTATTATTCTCCTGAAGCAAATGTGTGCAGAGATGGTTATGGTGGCTTTTGGTTTCCTAAAACCTTGAAATAATCCGTGTAGAAATTCGGAGAAAATCCTTTTCTAATATTCTCATGTTCGTACTTCTCAAGTCCATGGCCACGGCCACCACATCATTACCATCGGCGGTATAATCATCATCATCAGTATCAACAACAACATCAGTAGCAGCAGCGTCCTTCTCATCATCATTTTCATGACTTTATCAACCTCCCATTCTCTTATTATTCTTCCACCTTGCTGTACCCTACTGCTGGTAGTGAATCGTTGGTAATAAAACGAAATGCAAACTGTAGGATTTTGGACGAAGCATGCAGCATATAGCCGTATGAATGAAATCCTACACGGAGACACGAGTAGTTTTTGGTGATACACACAAAGTAACAGACAAGTAGTGAAAATACAGTGGTTTTGGCTGGTGTTGTATGCGTAGATTGTGCAGCATGATATGAGTCTGTGTTCCCTGAGGGTTGCCTTCATTATCAAAAGACGATTTCATGCCTGATGAATATTACTGTAAATGATCCCGTGTTGTCTTCGTCTCCTCCTTCCTCATCAACGTGTTCTTAGTACATGCATATCCCCACTCCACACGCGTATTCTTAACCGTCAGTATACAACAAAACATTTCACCACACCCGACCAAAAGCTATATTATGGCTTTTCTCCCTGTTTCTGTAAACTTAACAGACAGTGTGTTCATTTTCTCTACATGTTTGTTCCACGTTTCATTTGTTCCTTTTCACAATTATTCTCAAAGAAAAGACCCTGAATGTCCTCTCCGCTGTGTGTGCTTTGTCTTGTGTCTTCTTCTTCTTTTTCTTAGTCTTTCAGTTTACAATTTCACTAGTTAGCCAGTATTACTTTTTCCCTATGTCAGCATATAAATATCCTACAAAGATTATATGGAGCTATAGGAGTATACCCGTGTACGAAAGCATTCTGTATAAGAAATTCCAAGGATGAAGTAACGAGTAAATCCATATTACAATCATGGTTTGGCTAACTAACTATGAAGAGCGATATAGCGATAGTAAATTGTGCGTCGGTGAAATTTGTTTGGACTCTGCCTTTCTTCATTATTCTTTTCAACAGTAGTAGTTTAAACATAAATACAAGTGTATAAGGAGAAGGTAAGCGGGCAACATTAGAGCTGATGGAAAATGGGCAATTTTAGCCTTCTCGCAATAACAGCAAACTTTACAGCCCCACCAGTCTTTTCAGAAAAATTTAGTCATCATCTCATCTTCCTCAAGACGAACGTTTTATTCATCCAGTACCTCACTACAACGAAAGCGTAAATGGCAAGGAAAGCTTCTATACAAACCGTATACACAATATTATACATAATATTTTGTTTTCTTTAAATAATATGTAAGAACAAACAAGATGCAAGAAAGTTATGGAGCTACAGTATAGTCGAGAACGACAGAACCAGTGAAACGCAACCGATTGTGTTTCTCGTACAGTCCACAAAAGAACGGAAGCACAGTTGGTTTTCCACGCTTCCCGTTATTATGCATCACAGAAGCATAGCGTTATCCTTCACCGTCTACCATCTCCCTTGTTTTATTCCAGAACCCACTGGCAAGAGTGCTGAGCGTGAGCGTGCATGCTAGTATTACAGCATTCATCGTTTCAGTATGAAATGAAATGCAAAGGCACTCTATATGCCACACAAAAAAACTATTTAAATTTAAAAACTGCTTTACTATTTTTTAACAATAAAAGTTTCCTGTTGTAAAATATGCAATATAAAATTAAATGACTTTGACAATATTTTCGTAGTGCTCTCCTGCTATTTCTGGTGAAGTTTTTTCACTAAAATTTCTAAAGTTTCTCCATTTATGTCTTTCATTCATAAGATTTTTGTCGGTTTGCATTTAGAGACGAATCTTAACGACTTGCCTCCGACAAACCAAGGTCAAATTCACAAACGTTTAAATAATGGCTTTCTTCATCAAAAAACCAAGTGCATGCATAGGCACCAGTATTTAAGCAAGTTTTTTTTGGAAAAATCTTAATGTTCTCATAACAAGCTCGTTAGAGAAAGTTCTTAAAGTTCGCTCTGTCCAAAAATCTATGTGAGAAAAAGAGTACTTATAAGCTTCATAAGAAGTTCTTACCTTGTAGATTTAATGAGAGCAAAATGAGCATTCCCAACTGGATCCAGATAGCACGTGACAATCCACTAAAGAAACGTTGCTCCTTCTCTTGTTGCCGGCATGTCTTTCCATCGACTAAAGTGTTGCCACTCCACTCCAGTCCAATCTTGCTCATTGCCGTAGATGAAGGGCAGACTGATGACGAAGTGTGCTGGTGGTTGTGATGATGATGAGGGAAGTGGTGGTGGTGGAGCAAACTATCTGGAGAGGCTACTGAAGCTGATGTATCAATTTCTTCAGCGCTCTTGCCATTATAAGTAGAATCAAATGGGCTGTTATGCAACCAAGAAGAAAAAGCTCGATCCACCGCCACTTGTCGTCTACAAATCTTTTTCTTCTGATGCGGCTGTTGTTTCTGATAGAGTTGATGTTGGTGACATTCTCCAAAGTCATTACCACCATAATCATCCCGTCGTTCTCGGCTACATGACATGCATCCAGCAATTCTAGTAGCTGTGGTGGTAGCTGCAGTAATGGTGGCAGCATCACTATTCTTAGAGCTATTACATCTTCCACCACTACCGCTGCTACTCCTCTCCCGTTTTCCCATTGATGGTAATTGATGATCGAGACCACTTATCTCGCTCCCCTGACTTCCGCCCTCTACGGAGTTTTCTTCTAAGGAGGGGCTGATCATATTATTATTGCTAGTATTTCTTTTGCGAGAATAGGAATAGTATTGAGAGCTCTGGTGAGTAGCGTCATCATCATCGCCAGCACAAGAGCTATTACCACTGGCATGACTTTTTCTAGGACTATTACATGTCTCACGTCTTCTCTCCATTTTTCCCACGGTTCTTACAAGCCCGAAATCAAAATCTTGCTGGCACATTTTTCTTTTTCACGAAAGGATATATCAGTCACTGTTCTTTATACAAACAATCCTCTTTGCTTTTCAGTCACTGTATCGACTTTGGGAATTACGAGGAACGCAAATTGAAAATAAAAAAATACGACGCGCGGTATAGATGCAAAAAGCAGTAGTCTCACAGTTATCAAGTTTTCTAGTCAAAATACCAAACGTAAACAACTGTACAAAACAGCAAGTCAGAATTGAATAAACCAAAAGGGAATTTATTTTTTATGACTGCGATTTCTCTATAGGATTGTTTTTGCCAGAATTTTAGGGATACATATCAAAAATGTATTCATAGAGTATTAATGTGCTGGTTTTGAAATGAAGTGTCCTTGCAAGCTGCCCTTACAATATTAACAACGTTCAAACGCACTGCATTTTTATCATTACGCGTTTCATTCACAAAAAACTGTTTTCGTAACTTCCTGGCTTTTCCTTTTGCTTTGCAGCTTGTGTTTTTTCGTTCAACGAAAGAATAAAATGTCTCGCTCGGTAGACAGTGCGTTCGCCAACTATGTTTGTAGCAGAAAACACGCTGGTCGTGGCTGCAATGTACTACTTGACTGTGACCAATTTGTTGACATTAGCCATAACTCATGATCAACTTTGCTTTGCGTTCTTATCTCACTACACTTCTCAGAAGTCTCTTCCTCTCTGTTTTCTCCCTGTTATTTAGTGCAGCTAGATTCCAGTTGAATTGTCCAAGATATTAGAGAAGTGTTTTCCCGTTGCTTCCGTTTCTTTTCAAAAAGGATAAAGAAAACATTAATGGAGCTAGGCAGAGGAGTTCAGCAGCCCGGCAACTATGCACGTCTTCCTCTCAAGTATGTGGAGTATATAGTTTGGATCCTTATAGTACGGCGTATGTATATTTTGTGCTCTTGCAAGTTTTATTCAATTATTTGCTACACATCGACACAAAAGAGTACGGTTAAGACGATATATCTTTGGAAGAGCATTGGTTCAGTCGACATACGCACCGTTTCCTATACACAAGATCGCTTTTCCTTGAGAAACTGCGGAGAAAGCGATAGAGATGAATAACATGAAAGCAGCGAAGAAAAAAGATTTGCTCACTCTTTGTTTTCTTTTGCTTCAACACTTTTTCCCCTTTTCCAAGCTGCACGGATAAAGGTTCCTTAACAGTGCTTATTCTGACGCTTCTCCACTCTCCACCTATAATTCTGTCGTAGTAGACTAGTAAAAAATATCTATTTCCGCTACCACAATAACTTTGCAGATAGAAGGTTTACCAGAATAAGAGTATAAAACTTTCAAAGTGCGTAACTGCTCCTTATAGAGGTGATATCTCACTGAAAAGGATTTGCTCCTTGAATTCCTTTTTTATCGTATTTTCAATGACATTTACTGATCTTATTGTAGGGCTTTACTAGTCCACTTAACCCAACTTTTTAGTGGATAGATAGTTGCAATCGCTGAAACTTTTGAATTTTTCATATCATTGTCAACGTTAAATTATACACTTGCTGATATTACAGAAAACATTGCTTTGAAACCGGCAAGTTAGTAATGGTACATGAAAGATGAATTATAAATTAGACTTCCACCTCTCGCTTCTCGTTTGTCGGCACGTGATTATCAAAATATTATTTGCTTTTATTGTCATACGATGCGGATATTCAAAATGGCAAAGTGCTAATTTCAGCCAAGTTAACTGTTGTTGTTTCATAAGGTATACCTATTCATAATATATTCAGAATGCATTATACATGAATGTCTAGGTTAAAAATGCATGTCATTTCCACAAATAATTATAATATTTGATAACAAGCTTATCAAAACAGGGTAGATCAGTTTTTATTTAACAGCAGCGGTTTGCTCAGAGAGGTACCTGCTCTTTCCTTCCTTGCAAATGGGTAAGCAGTTTCTGAAATAAACTGAACAATACATAAACGAGAAGCAAGAAAATTACGTCGTTTCAGTAGTATTTACTCACATATGCCACTCGGTCTACTCAACCAGTTAACAGACTTGGTCCTTCTGAGGCTAAGGTAAAGTGCTAAGTACACAATCTCACAACACTACACACATTCTTAGAAAAACATTGCACCAGTGTTTGCATTGCGGATTGATTGTTTGTCGGCAGAGAGGAAGTTGTAAGTAGCAAGTTTAGCTATTTTGCCAATTTCACTATTATCGAATAGATTTATAGGCTTAACTAAAGTATATATTTACATCTCTCAGTACATAATTACGAGGTTCAACATTCCGCTTCTCCTGGTTGGTGGTAACATTATGTAGTAGATTTTAGTGAAGGAAATAGCATCAACGGCAATAGCTCAGCAGTAGTTCCCAGTAGAATAATATATACTTTTGTTTTTATTCCTTAACTGTAACAACCAAGTATTTCGCTTGCTTTATTGTTGTCAGAGAAGGAACACACACATACACTTCCTCAGCATAATAGTCACTAGAATATGTGGAGAATAAAGGAAAGAAGCTTTTTATGTGAATGTGTAGAACATCATATTATAGCATTTTCGTGATTCCGCGACTCCTTCATATGCTCGTTTATGTGAAGGACGAAAACTCTTGTTACTTGCAAACAATTCGTTTAGGTGTGGTGGTGAATAATTCAAAGCCAAAAATTGGATCTCCTTTTTCCTGTTCTTTTCTTTACATTCGTAACTCTGCAAGATCGCAAACAAATTATTTAAACCATCTGAAACATATTTGCAATGTATTTGCCATCAGTAAAAACTACTTTTCTCATACTGTCGCGCTGTTTTAAACATACACTCAGCATCACTGTCTCCTTCACGGATGTTGCCTTTTGGTTTAATTGTGCTCGCGTAAAAGAAAGGAATTCGTAGTTGTCGCCGGCTAACAAGAATGCATTATTCCTGCTCATTCGCTACAATTTAAATTCACGTAAGAAAGATGGTCTATTCATCATGTTCAACACGGCGATCTGCTATCTTCTACTGTCTACGTATGCATTAATTTACATGTTACCGTGCATAATGCATACGTATGAGTTACAAGCTAAGAAAAGTTCGGGAGGGTTAAGGAAGACATTGCAATGTCATTCTGTGCGCAAATCGTTGTAGTAATGTCGAATGTATGTTTTTATTCGGTGAATTACAAATTTCATAATTATTTGTAAAGCCGAATTACAGTTATTTTAAGAAATCTCAACCCGTAATACCAATAACGAGACTTGAATAGAGTACTTGAACGTGGTGGGGGAAAATGAACAAAACTATTAGGACAATGATCGCTTCAGGAACTTGCAAACATGTATACCGGAATCACCGGAATGAATTTGCTTGTTTGATTCAAGATGAGACATTTTGGGACTTGTAGGTAGGCGTTACAATGTGAGAGTCTATCTAATATTTGCACATATATATAATTAACAGTTTTTACACATACCACATTATTATGTAGTTAAGTAAGTGCAATGTGACTCCCATATTGTGTGTCCTACAAAATTGATAAAAACTAATTTGACTAAATGGAGCTCATAAAAATATTGGACATTCTTGGATTCTTAACTCTACGACACCATTTGGGATAAACTCTTTATGAATACGTACCACACTGGTCGGGTTCCCACCACACCTCCATCCCGAGTAACAATGCTATTAAAATGTTTCAATTACAATTTAGGTGTGTCATCATGCTTTCTGCTTCACATTTATTTACTTTTCCTTTTCAAGTACTAATGTACAGCTTTGCTGTAATGTACAGCTTTGTAATTACAGCTTCAAGGCTCAAATGCAAAACTATGCGGGGCAATTTTTATCAAATATCTAATATAGCAATGCTATTCATAAAAGAACTTTATAGTTGTCGTGTAGCGCCCCACCCACAATAAAATTGAGCCTAGTCAATTACCATGATTTAACCGGAAAAAGAGGAAATAGAAATGCGCGAAAAATTATTATTTACCTGCAAGACATTTCACCAGTGTTATACTTACTCCCTTCCTTCTTCATTTAGCTAGTCATGCATGTTATGTTACACATTCATTTTTCATGCAATTTACAATTTCTAAACTGTTTTGCTTGTTATTATTTTTATATCGAGTTTTTGGTTCTAACATTATTATTTTGATTATGATCTGCAAGATAATTGGAAATTGGACTAGAGAAATTCTATTAATGACTTTTGTTGATTTGCTACTTGGTTTTAATTCTTGGGTATAAATTTGTAACAAATCTCACCTGGTTCCAATATGTGCAAACCAAACAATAACGAAATACATATTTTAAAGAAAGCTATGCGTATATCTAAAATGCATATTTTAGAGACGCTTTTCATGTATAGCTTCTAGTTCTACAGTAATGAAATAACAAAGCTGGTTTATGACAACTAGAGAGCTTACTGAAAAGTTTGCAGAATAGACACACTCCTCCACATTCTCAGTCGAGCTCTGTACAGAAACAAGTAACATTTTGAAGAGTTATGATGTCACCAGATTACTTTTAAAAACTTTATGTAAGCCGTTTGGTTACTTTGTACCATAAGAGGAAGAATTCATATAAAAAGAGTTAGGAAGCTAAGGAAAGCAATATACTGGAATAGATGCAATATTCATAAGCAAGTGGTGAGTTTGTTGTGAACAAAAGGAAAGCTACAGATTGGTTTTCTATCTCAACTTTATATATATTGCTTATTACAACTACTAACCTTTCTAGTTAATATAATTGTATGAAAATAAAATTGTACATAGAGCCATTATAGTAACTCTACTTTTTACAAACTCCTCACATTCTATATGATACAATAGCAAGACAACTATCAGTATAACGCGCTTTTCCTCTTTATTGTTAATCTTTGTTGTTTAATATATAGCTGGAGGAGTAAATGTAGTAGAAGTGGCACTAAATAATAATCTCAGAGGAGAGAGAGAAAGTAATGTAAAAGTAAAACTTTTTCCTTGTCCTTAAACTCTCTTTCTTTCTTTTCTTGATCTCCTCAGTGAGATAAGCAAATACAATAAAAGTGTAACATAAAATGTATTAGTTAGCCATTTCCTCACGACTTAAAATTGCTATATATTGCTTAAAACGTGGCACACCCATTTAATTAAAATGACGAGAAGGAGGACAAAAAGGTTTAAAGGAGAAATTCTATTTAAGCAGGCAATACATACATTACCTTGAATACATTATTTTTCCTATGGCCTAAGCATACACTATAAACTATAAACCGTATAAAAGCAAAATAAGCACCTTTGAAAGAGGATAATACAAATAGCAATAACAATAAAAACAACAAGAACCATTTATAATCAGCTATTTGGTGACATACCTCCTCTCATAGTTTTTATTTCATGCAACACCCGAGAACCGGCTACAGGAGCAACTTTCTCAGAGTTTACTTATTTACTTGACACCCTATAAAATCAAGCATATCATTTGCTCATGAGCTTTTCTCTCTCAAACATACATGCAAAGTATGTATTTACATTTTGTACAGCAAAATTCTAAATTCCCCTAAAAACACTCGGAAGAAGTATCGTGCATACTAACAGAAAAAGCTGCAAAAACACTTAAAATATTAGTTCAAATCGCAATAATAAACATTAAATAAAGAAGAATGGATTGGTGGGGTGGGGATGGGATGACATTTAAGAAAACTAACTTTTAAAATACAGTTTTAGAAACAACATAGCCCGACTACATATTACATGCAATTTATATGCATAAAAAGTATATTTTCGCATTGTTATAATAACGGCTGCACAACAAAGAACAACAACTGTTTCTCCAAAAAATACATTCACAATGACACAAACACGCTCCCTAAAAGAAATCAAGAGAGAGAGAAAGAGAGACGCAACATATGCACAGCACGTACAGCAAAGTAAACTCGGAGAGGAGAACTCTGGAGGAGGAACGAAAGGTACACCGGATTTTCAATGGGGTAATAATAACTTGTAAGGTATGCACTTGTGACCGTTGCTCCTTTAAAGAAACTAATAAATTTTGGACACCATCTGCAAAGGAAGTGAACTGTAATCGTATAACCCTTAGCGTATCAACGCGATGGGGTAGTAATAGCAATTGAAGAAACAGCAGCCGTCAGCCAGCAAAACTAACTACGATGAAAATGGCTCTCCCGAATTGCAATGCAATATTATGTATAAGTATAAGGTTATGCAATAATCTACTTTGCTTTGGTCCAGGCATAATATAGAGTTTCTTTCAGACAACCAGAAATGAAAAACGTGCTGTTATTTCTTGCATGTGCCTAAATATAGTGCGTGCATAAGAAAATTTCATGGACTACAAAAAGACATATTTTTGCTTTTTAAGTATGTGTCCTTTCTTTCTTAGCTTCGCACAAGAGGACAAATTTTAAACGCTCACATAAAATGTTATTTAAATTAACTGCTGCTATTAATTAAAAGGAAAAACAACACAATGACATCACGTTTATGTGTAGCACTGAATATTGCCAGGCATAATTGGATAAAATGACAATGATCCTGAATGAATGCTGAGTTTTTGTCGTTTGCTTATTCTCTATACTTTATGTACCATAAATCCTTAATTATGAATTAATTGCAAACTTTTGAAATTTCTCTTTGTGTAAATCACCTTAAAACTTGCTCCTGCTATGTTCTGTCGACAAACCAACTAGCCCCATAAAATTTGGTCGCGGTAGTGGTCGTTGGTCACAGGTAAAGGTGGAAGTCATTTGCATCCTTTTAAATTAAGTACCACAACACTAAAAACAAAAGTCTTTAATCAAGTGTAATAGTTGTAACTTTTGAGTATACATTTAATGTAGTGACCAGAAAAGGGTCAAGTGACACAATAAACTATAAACACTTATACAGCTATCCTTATATTTTTTAAACAAAACTTTCAGCAATAGGTTTAAAGATTAGCTTTGGTTATACATAGCACTGCGAAAACTGCAAACTGACAAAGTACCAAATAAATGGTATGGAGTAAACCAACTTCTGTACTTTCATGAAATGTTCAACGGCTGACACAGACAGACGCGTGTTGCTTCTCCACCGGATGCTCAATGAAGACTGTTAAGCTATTGAAACCTTCCCTAGACCAAAACCATGCGTACAGCGTTCACAGCCTTTGCATGATGGGATGATGGGGTATGTATGGGGTGCTTACTTACGGTTAGCTTACACTATAAATGATACTGATAGAACGCACATACGTGCCTTATATCAAAATGCCTTTCTTTTAAAATTTAGTGCATTGTAATAGTGGTAGTTTTAGTAAAGAAGCAACACATTAAAAGTGAGCTCGTTTGTTTCTGTTACGGGGTTTTAGCACTTATGATGAATGATTCATGCCATCCATAAAAATCAAACAATTAGGCGTGATGAGTTACTGCAAAACTTGCCTAATTAATTTTAACAGTTATTCTTTAAAAGGACTTCACGAATCCTGGAGAATCGGGGACAAGGTACAAGATAAGAGTTGGGAGCATATACTTACTACAAGTCAACACAGTCATAACTATAACAATTGGCATTCCAGAGTTTAAAAATTGGGGCAAAGTGAGATGCACATGTATTTTTAGACTTTCACAATGCATTGGGTTGTGAAGTATTCATATAATTTAAGTACCTACAATAACTGCTTGTTTTTGAGAAGATATTTTCCATCACCAACTCACCCAAAAATATATTGTGGCAATATAAGATTAGACTGAACACTGAACGAACCAACTCACTTGACTGTTGACCTGCATGAGCACTATTCTACTTTCTATGTTACGTTTAGCTAAGCCAAAATGCTTTCAAATAACCAATGCAATGAACCATGTAAAACAAATCTTTCTACGAAAAGCATATCGATTAATTCAAGGATCATCAGCGGCTGTAACCACAATAGGACAAGAATCAAAATCAATAACCTGAGGTCATAATAATTTTTAATTTGACATGATATAACTCAACTCTCACTTGTTCATAGATGTGCTTGTCGTACCTAATAATAATATATTCATTGTACATACAATGGAGCTGTCAAACAAAACTTTTGCATAAACCAAAACCATATTGGGAATTGCAAAAGAGTATAATATGCGGTTCCTTCTTCAATATTTTTGCAACTTGCAACCGCATTTAAACGATTTACTCTGAATTCAATTTAATTGAATAAACGATGCATATGAACTTTACCTTACTTCATTACTTCCAATTTAAGTATCATTCTTTCTGTTAGCACGGCTCACTTTCCCCATCATCAGTCTTTTGAAAAGCTTGACCTAAAGATAATTACAAAATCAAAACCAATCATTCCATCGTGGTCAATTTATTTCATAATTCTTCCGCCAGTATAAAACATCGATCATTATTGGCATTGTAATGAATTAAAGTGCTTTCAAATAGTGGTATTATATATGATATGCAGCAAAGCATAGTGCACTGTCAACTGTATAGCAGACATAAATGACGTAACAAAAACAACAAATAGAAATATTGGGTTTATCGAATGTGTACTTTTTATTTTACTGACAACGATATACATTTTACTATTGTATATTTAAATCATTATACAAGTAATTATTATAAGGAGTGTACATTTACATGTTGCAGCAATAAAAATACATAGATTCATTCGGCAAAGTAAGTAAATTACATATTCCTGCGCAAATGGAACATTAACAACAAAAGTTTCGCCCAAGCATACCGACTATATAAGTGGACAGAACATCAGATAAACGAAAATTATTGGGTATTAATTTACTCATTTTCCTCATGGTCAGTTAAACAAAATTACACTTCAATGATAGTAAATACTTTGGTAAGAAATACGGGCTTAATGACTAGAATTAAACTTTCTATTCAAATAGTAATAATGAGTTATTACGATTGATATTCTACTACAGACGATGGAAGTTGTGCGTGGTATTATGTGATGTCACATTAATTTAATCGTATGATGTGATGTGACTAAAATGATATTGCCGGTGTCTAAATATATGATATTTTAGACGTATTACAATTATATATTACACTTGAATCGATATGCATAATGCCATATCTTTGCTTTTGAAAGCAAACACCCCATCATATCATTCACTGGACACTCAAACAACTGGACTTTCTTGACATATTTCATCATTCAGTACTAATCAATCATTAAGCCCTGGACAGACCGAGGTCGCAGAAAGTACAGAAAACAAAACAAATACATTCATATCATATCATACAGGGTAATGAGAGTAAGTTCAAAACAGTTTTAATTGTATAGAACTAAATATAGTAAGATCCACTCCTAGTGACACGACATTTATTACACAAAACAAAGATATCTAAATCGAGACAACTGCTTATTATATTAAAACCACTAATTAAATTCTACCGACATTTTCTTTTGCAGTTACGATATTTAACTTAGGTACCCCATACTCCACAGCATTCAACTTTATTGCAATTACATATGTATTTCCTTCTAATTAAACTATAAATATTCTAAACTTCAGCTATTTTGTACTCTTACAACTCTTATAACAAAAAAGAAGGTATACACTTTTTCCTAATTAACAACTGTAAGTATACATAGCAGTTAACCAACTACAGTTAAGTATTGAGATTTCTTCGCGATCACTGCGGCTTACACTATTGCCAATTACCGAAATTCGCTCACTTATTACTATATCATTCAATTAAAGTTTTATGCACATTTTAATGGCAAAATAAGTCTGAAAGCTCTAATATATACATACGTTGTCAGTAATTCATAAACAGGGTATGTCAAACACAAACTAAAATAAATATTTCGTTAATCAATATTTAAGATGATAACTAAGAGATCCGAAGAGATTAAACAAGTTTCATGTATTTACACATTGAAAATAAAGTTAATTACAATTTATGACCTTTAACTTTTATTTCTTACTTTCTACTAGTAGTTTAATATTAGAGTTAACAAGCGACACCGGATTACAGAAAACTAAAGAATTTCAGAAACTAATAATAATCTTATAAATATATAAATTACTTTCAAAGGTAATAGGGTTAAATTTTAAAATTAATTAACGATTATTCTGGTATTAATAGCTACAGTATTGGTAAATGCTATCATTTTCAAACGCGTTGAAAGAACTAAGGTTAGGTAGTTTCCTCCGACCGACAGCTTCAAAATTAAATATACAAGCCGTATATACAATTATATAGGTGAGGTTGGTAATTGGTGGGTCCGATCCTATAAATTCATTTCCCTCCGTTTTGTGTTTTTTATCCAAAAAATTGATTCCATCAGACAGAATGATTTTTCATCAAGCCCTCATCCCATGAAAGCTCTATCAATCAGGTATTTAATAGTAATGTCAGTCCTCCATTGAGAATTCGGAATCTTCAGATGTTGAAGAATTCGGGCTAATCATTTTAAATTAAAAGATCAATATATTATTAATGTCGCACAGTTTCTAAATTGACAGTATGTAGCAGTAGTGTTTCCACATTCAAGTTTAACTCAAGTTACCTTATTGCTCTGCATGTCAAGAAAACAATGCGTTTCAGCTTTGGATTGTGGAAAAAGAAATTGAATGACCAAACGCATCCTGACTCAGAAAATGGATCTGACTCAAAGTCCGGCTTGTACGAATATATTTCTGAATTTTTGAGACCACCAATTTCATTGTCCACTTCCTCCCATAACTTTTGTCTGTAAAATAGACATTGTCATTTATTAGTTATCACTATTAATTGAAACAAATTATTTACAAAAACACAAAGTGGGTGGACTTTTCGTGTATTCACTGTACCTCACACTTCTGTTATAAAATGAGGACTGGCCCAATCTGGAATCAATTTCCGCCCACACGTGAGCCAAGCTAGGCGATCTGGAAAATTCGTGACTTTTAGCATCGCTGAAGTCATAATCCGGGAAAAATGACAGGTTCAAAGTGGTAATCAAGTTGAAAAGCATTTTTCGAGAAATGACAAACATCTCGATGTTTTCAGAGGTGATAACCTCTTGATCTGATTCAACAGACCGAGACAAAAAGTTTGCCTCCAACGGCGGACTTAATGCAACAATGTCGGATCCACCGCCGTCCTTGGCCATCTTCTTGTACAAGCCTTTCTGCTCACTTCCAGCAACCTGTAATAGTTTAAAATACGGATTTAAAATTGAGTTTATAGAATTTGTGGCGCTAATTAGGAAAAAGAAAATGTAATAAAAAGACATCTGTATTCCATATCATCATTATTTATAAAGATGTGAACCTAGTTTTATCATTGGATTGATAACGGCTGTATTTAATAATGATCCATGACATAATAACTTAGAAATAATTTTAAACGCTGCTGCTTGAGGGAGTTAACCATGAAGGCATAATTAACTGCCATGCCATGAACAAAGAATGAACAAAGACATCAAACAAAAACATGAGGGGTGGTCCATGTAAAAACTTGGATTATTTTACCTTAAATAAATACATGCTTACCTAAACTACTAAACGTAAAATATTAAGCTCTATGACCAGGATATAAACTAAACGCATTTTATAATGTGATACGGACCAATAAGAGCCATTGCAATAAACGTACACAACAGATGAAGATGCATTGAACTTTTTGAACTTTGAACTGACTGTACAGATTAATAATTCGATGAATTATTAAGATTAAATATTTCCATGCGCTAAAGTCAAAAGTCAAGTGATCCGGCTATGAATAAAGATGTCCGTAGAATCAGAGATTACTCATATAAGTTATGAGGCGACATTTAAAAAAATACAAAATAATGTTATGTATGTTAAGAAGTTTAAAAATAATATTATGTCTCATAAGAATCAGCATGCTGTTGGTATCTGGTATCATCAACTCATTTGTTGCCAAACATGTCTCAGCATTATTTAAAGATTACGCGTGGTCTGGTGAGTCCATGCACACTATTTACAGGTTTCTTACAGTAAGACGAAAGTTTTATCCTCTTAATTCATCTCATCTCATCTCATCTCACTTCTTCTTCTTCTTAATTTCCAAACATTGGAACTTCCTTGGCTCGCCAAAAACAATATTTAGGTTTATATGCGAGAGAGAGAGAGATGAATGAGGGGATTTTAAACAATATACAATACCCTTTGCCATTTTGCTTTTAATTTTTAGCTTACCGGAAAGTCAGAAATAAGCATAGCATGAATTATATTTGCTAGAATGACCCTACCTCAACCCAATTACGGTAAACTATACGAACAATGAGAGTAAGAGTATATGGGTTTCTAAGTTTTAGTCATATTCATGCATGTACATGCTATGTCATGTATGTATGTTCAGCAATGGCAAAATAATGGCGAATAAATTAAATGATTCAATTCTCAACTAGAAAGAATAATATACTCATGTTGAAAACAGTATACATATTTATCCACAAAAAAAGCTTCATTTCAAAGCTTTAACTTCAGCTGCTAAAACTGGTTGTAAGCAAAATCTATTTTTAGATAAGCAACACTACGGGTTTATCTGACAAGGCATGTTGTCACTTTAACAGTTGTATGGTTTTTTGGCTCCAAAACATTTTGACGTCAGTACTTTTAGTTTCAAATTTCAAGCAATAGTTGTGTATTTTAGAATCTGCTGGAAGCTCAAACCTGGTTTTCATTATACAATTCTTTTCTTATTTTATTTACGTTTATTTCCGGTTTTTTGTGTCATGCCATTTAACTGATCGTGAGTGATATTTCATATGATATGACGGTTCTTCATCATTAAATTGAAAGTGTTCGTATTAATTCTGCAATGTGATTTTTAATAGCATTGTACTTTGAATGGATTTTATATGCAACCATACACCACATAAAACCAAATTATGATACTGCTGGATATGAATTTAAGCATTTTGGAGTTTGAAAAACTCGAACGAAGGCCTGCAGCTTCTTTGTTTGTAACACACAATGAGTATGCACTATATAGACATAAAACATTTTGCTAGATAATATGCAAAATTAACTTTGGCAAAAACCAGAAAACTATACAACATTTTGGTTTGTTGCTTCACTCATAATTGCTCAATATCAACAAAATCATAATTGGTCATAATTTGACTTGAGCTTATGCAAGGAAAGGATTGATTTTTTAGGCTCGCAGTTCAACTGCATTTTTTAAATTACAAATTGGCTCAACATATTACATTATATGAATGTATGATGAACCAACATGCAACCCAACAACTTCCTTCAGTTTGCTTCATTTGACAAAAGATTTTTGATGCATACTGCATGCAAGAACTTGTGAAAAGGGATAACCAACAAAACAACTAACATACACTGACATACCATGATCATTATCAGTAAACATTGCAGATGCAGATTTTCAAACTTTTTGGATAAGAATTTTTTCAAACGACAAATATTGTGGTTTGTTGGGTGCGTGCCTTATCATTTCATAATGCTTGGATGCTTCATACAAAAGCTGTAATTGCTGTAAAAAATACACTTTTTAATTTAAAAACAGTTTGGAAAACTTTTTTGAATTGTTACTTGAGCAAACATACATGCGATAGGGCTAGTCTAGTGCTAGATATGCAATCTTTGTTTAGTGCATAGTGCTAGACACAAGATTGTAAACTGCGATTGTTACACAAAAAGTAAAATAAATATTTTTTATGCGAAAGCTAAAACTAAAATCTACGCTAATGCAATGGTGTCTAACTTCTGATAAACATTCCTTTCACCCAGGTATGTAATATGTAAATGTCACACTTAACAAGACACTTGCTGAATACATCTTGAATTTGCATACTAGGTAATAATGTAGCTATATTCAATCGCTTATAACTGCATTAAATAGAACTTTAACAAAATTGAGATTGCATAAAAGCACAATTACTTTACTTCCAAAGTGAACGCAAAGCTCTGACTCAAAATCAGCCATGTGAAAAAACTCTGCCACAATTCAGTAATTCACATGGCTGATTATTCCTTGACATAAAACCACCGATGCGCTAATAATATTCTCAGCGAAATTAATTCTCAATTAGCGTTTGTAAATGATAGTTTCCCTATGCACACGCTGTTTTGAAAATAAATACTCGCACACAACAGGACAGGGGAAGAAATTACTCAATGCTTTTGTAAACAATTTAAGCGAACAATTTACATCTAAATGTATTTTAAAACATCTATACTGTGGCAGAAAGATATAATTTATTAGGTAATAGTAATACGTGTAGAAAAAGAAAATATTATTTTCAGATAAGAAACATTTAACTGCGAACGAAAGAGTGACAAACCAATGAATATTGATGCAGGTATGGAATATTATAAGTTAAAGTAAAATTGTCCAATTTGATAAAATTAAACTATTGAAGAAATGGCAGGAACTACAACTTGACAATTAAAAAATTGGAATTTTTTTAAAGAGAGTGAAACCATAATTTCAACACCCGAACGCCCGAACTGACCCGAAGATATACAATACAATTGAACTCCAGAGAATACAGATAATGATGCTTTCGCTTTCACAAAGTCAAATGGGAAATAAATAATTATAATTTATAAATGTTGATTTAATTTGTAAAAACTCACCTTGCACGAATAGGATTCCACTCTCCCAAGAACTCTCCATTCCCCAAGCTCCAAATTACTAAGCATCGACGACAACGCCTCCAACCTTCCACTTTCTAACAACTTCATTTTGATTAATTCCCGAACAATGAACAAGCAACAAATCAACTACTAAATCGGTTCAACTGACGACTGATTAAGACTTTCAAGTCCGACTACACGTCTGAACAAAATTAAAGTTTCCTCTCGTTGGAAAATATTAATATCTGCGATTTACTTCACTTCAAACTCAACTTATAAAATTTAACCAATCATTTCAGTTCCTCCAAACCACAGCCTTCGTTATTCGGTAGGACCAATAACAGCAGCAATTGTTACTTCTTCGAACTCCACTTATATTATTTCTACTGTTTATTCTACTCGAACTGCTGATGATGTTGTTGCTTTCTCTCGATCCAAAACTTTCCTCGTTTCTCGGATTCATTAGTCCTTCAGTTGACATCTAATCACTCTAAACTAAATACCAACGGGAATCAAACTTATCCCCAAACTTTGCTATTATTCCTCACCTTTCCCGTAACAAACCCCCTTAATTTCCTCACAAAAGCTCAATAATAGTCAATAACAAACAACGAACCTACCACAACAATGGCGATCAGAATCTACACAATTAAAAATTCAGTTCCTTGTTCAGACATGTACTCTGAATAGTGACCATATATGTAAATTCTCGTGTGACCTCAACACAAACTCCACTTGACTTGTTGTAAATGACGCTCTTCTCTGCAGTAATGCACCCAGCACTCAACTTTTTGTCGTTATGTCCTTGACAAATAATAGTTTTCTTTTTTCTTCTACATTAGTAGTTATAATGGTTTTGGGATTTTTGGTGTTTTTTTTCTCTCTGCGCTGCTCTCACAATAATAATCTCATATCACACAACATTGAAACGTGAGTAAAGAGTTCTCTTTAGTCTTTAGCAATCCGCCTAACAACAGCAGCATCAGCAGTAGATCAATTGAAAAGCAAGTGCATTGAATATAATGAACGGGATGTTATACACAGGCAGGCACACATACCATCAGACCACTATTGTTATTGTTGTGAACGTGAGGAGAAGAGGATGACGATAATGATGATGATGTTTTCTGTATACCTACTTTACTCTGATATTTTTGTTTTTCATAATAAACTGGTCGTTTAAACTTGCTCAAGTCTCGGTATTACTGTATGGTTTAAAAGATGTGAGCATGTAGGTTGGAGGATGTTATAAATGGATGCATGTAGGGATGTAGTATGTTTGGTTTAGTAAAAACCCTTTTTTTTTCTTCGTACCACCCACAACAGGACAGATCTTAGCTAGCAACAAACTTTAGGTTGTTTGAATAATGTGTAGAGATCAGCTGGGTAAAATGTATGTATGTGTAAAGGTTAGATATTTATAACTTGAATATAATTGTTATAATCTGGGTTTTCTTTACGTCAATTGTGCTCGAGTTAAAAACCTGTAAAATGGGGTCTCAAAAAATTATGATCCGTTAAAGGTTGTATCTGTGTGTTATTTACGCTCAGGATGAAAGCTTACAATCACAAGTTTTGGCTCGATTTCGATCTTGATAGTATGGATATGAATGCGTTTTAGGCATAACACATACATTTATGTTGAATTCTGTTGACTACATATATGTAATGTATTTATGCATGGCTAAAAATTATATGGGTTTGGATTTTGGATGCCCTCTAATCCAGTCCCCCTCTCGCTCTTCGTACACTCCGTTCGTTGTACAAATATAAGAAAGGGTAAACTATGTTGTACGCTGCAAGCGTTCTGTATCTGGCTATGTATTCATCAATCAAACCATTAGTGGGATATATGCTTTTTCTCTTCAAATATAACATGCAAGAATGTATTATACGCATACGTAGCTTTGGAAGTTTGCAGCCAAGCCAGTAACTGAACTTTTGTTGAGTTCGTTAGGTTAGCAGAGATGGGTTTGTAGGTGATAGGTCCCCAAGTAGCCCCCAACCAAACACCCTCAAAGCAAGAAGCATCAGCATACTTGCATTAATTTGTAGCAAAATTGCAGCTGCTGACTTACTTACAATGGGATGACCTGGTTAAGGGACCAACGGATCTTAATGATTCCTTTTCCATTGAATAGAGCATAGTCGAAAACCTCGAAATATTTAATTATACGTTGCACCTCTCAAGCGTTTTGAATCTACAGTTAATTTTGTAAATTATTCAAATCAGCGCTTGGTAATACCTGCATAAATTACCGGTATGCCACGAATTCTGTATGGGTAAATTTCGTCCGATTTCGCTAAAAATCAGCATTTAGACGTTTTTTGATATGCCGAATAATAATACATCTGAATTAAATGTAGAAAAGTGTATGCTTGTGCTATATAGCACATAATTGATGGAAGAATATAATTTCAAATTTCTTCCGGTTTTGGCTAAAAGTCAGTATTTAGACGTTATTTGATATGTTGGGTACGAATATAAGCTTGAAAAATTCGTAAGTAACTAACACTGATTAAAAACTATAGTTCTAAAAATTAATTATGTATTCTGCACCACAAATTTTTACTTGTGTGCATTTAATTTACACAATTCTTATTCAGCATATCAAACGACGTCTAAATACTGGGTTTCAGCGAAGTCGGACGAAATTTGAAATTATAGTTTTCTACCAATTATGTGTTGCATAGCACAAACATTTTAATTTTTCTACATTTCATTCACACGTACTACTAATCAGTACATCAAATAACGTCTAAATTCTGATTTTCAACGAAATCGAACGAAATTCAAAGTTATAGTTTTCTACCAATTATGTTATATAGTATAAATTGTAACCTTTAAAATTGATTTAATTTGAGCTTCATTCGTTAAACTCTTGTAGTGCGTCTCCATGGCCACCAAATAACTAGTATTTTGCGATAGCCGCGTGCTTCTTTTAATATTAGTGCAAGATTACTTTTATAGTTATGCTAATTAATTTTTTGTTTTCTGGATTTGAGGAATAATGGGCGGTCAAGGCATTTAAAATTGTTGTGCTTTCTTAAATCCACACTTTTATAACTGTTATTTTCGGCTGCTTTGCAATTTCATCGCATCAAATATTTTTACCAATACCTGCTTTCTGCGCTTCCGATTTAGCATTACCGTAAATGGAGGACAAAAATTAAAATATCTCCAAAACGCTTGAGAG